>VNJS01002715.1:0-11119 GCA_008042575.1 Drosophila watanabei | reverse complement strand
GAAAGAGAGAAAAACAACAATTCCAACGAAGCTAGAGTAAAGCTCTCGGTCTGGGTATGATTTTGCCATAGCTTGTGGCCCAAGTTCTTTGTTTCGTTTGACTTCGAAGGGAAACACTCTGCTCTGCAAACTGGTTTCCTCTGCTCTACTCTTTTTTCTGCATTTATTTTTTTCGGTTTAGTAGATCAGGGGAGGACGGAGATTCGTTAAATATTTTTTTTCTATTTCTTTTAGGTCTTCTGTATCTGAATCTGACACAGTTGAGTGGCGGCTGTTGCATAATGCCCCCCCGAAAAGAAGATTTCAATTATGATTAGGCCATGGTTAAGTGACTCGATTGATTTCCCACGGAATTGCCAAAAAGATTCGATTTTGATGGCAATTTGTTGAATATTCTCCCGCTTTGATGGATGTTCCAAAGTGTCTTTCGATTGGCTTTCTACCATTTGTCATAGTCTTCTTAATGGCTTGTCAACTAAGAATTTTATAATTAAAGTTAACTAAGATAAGATTAATTTGACACTATTCAATAGCTTAAATGGATGTTGTGCGGACAATAAGAATAGTTTTGACATCTAATTATAGATTATTAATTATTAAAGCAGTAAGCTAAAATCTGTTTAAGGTTTATGCTTCAATTTTTGAAGAATAACTTTGATAAAGCACTTATTTATTTTAGTCAAAAAAATTATAGTTTGTATTCAATAGAATTTACTTTACAGTTCTTTAAAAGTTGTCAATAAATAGAATTTACATAGAAACCTTGGTGAAAAGTTAGTCATTCTTAAAAAAATATGGATACGTAAACATCTCTGGTCGTATTTCTTTCTCTTAAACTGCTGCCGGAAACTGGGCAAAAACAAAGCGCGAATACGCCACAAGCAGAAGCCTGGGCTTTGTCACATGTTTATGCATCCGGTCGCCAGAAAAATATATATATATACATATACGAGAAATACAAGAAATACGAAATGAAGATAAACATATGATGTAGACCGGCTATGACAAGATAATATGGCTGAGACGCGATTTTCCCAGCATGAGATGCATGAAAGTTTTGCCGAGAACGCCAAAGTCAAAGTGAATATTGCAAAAATATTTGCTTACAATTTGCGTCGACGAAAAAGTTTTCAAGGAATTTTATTTGGATTGCGAATGATGAATATTTGCACATTATCATGTAAGATCTGAGAAAAGTTAGTAAGGCGCTGAGCACGTAAAGGGTTCAACTTCAAGTGAAAACTTTTTTAAGTAAGCATACGGGAATGTATCGCTGTGAAAGCAAATCATCTTGATGTTATTTCAACAACTCTATGATTAAACCGTTTTCTTGCCACTTTTCTTGGAATTTTCCAGCCATAATTATGTGGGAATTCTCCCACAAAACCCCCGGAGATAAAGACAGGCGGACATCGACCGCAAAAAGGTGGAAAACGAACGGAACAGTTTCCAACTGTCATGCAAATCGACACGACATGCTCTGGCAAAAGTTGATATATCCCACAGATACATTTCCCAAAACAGAGCTATGTTATGCTCCCTGATTGGCCTACAAGATCTGGCATTTGTGGAACCATTGGCATTGCATGTTTCACAATTTTACGGCTGTTTAGATACTTAAATTCTGCACAAATGGGAAGTGGCTGCTTGTCTGGCTCTGGACTGCATATTTGTTTGCCCAAGCGACATCGTCTGACTGGGTTTTTGATAGTTAGTTCCGATGGCATGAGAATGGCCAAACTCAGATGGCACACGCTGCTCCTCCTCCTCGATTTTCTCAGTTCGTGATATTTGATTACAAATTATCCATAGAAAGGCAGCCAAGCAATTGGCTTGGTGCTTGGCTCGAATTCATTGCATTTGACATGCCAAGCAATACCAGTTTTCTGTGGACTAAAAAATAAACAAGAAAAGTCAACTTTTGCGGTTCGCTAAATTCTGTTTGAATGTTTCTATTGGGATCTTTCTTTTTCTATGTGAATGATTTCTTGGCATGGTTAGAGTCAAGTTATTACCATTGACAGATACATTTGTAAAGTGAAATTAATACTGACTTTATTCCGCACACTTGTTTAGCACTTGAGTCATTTCCAATAAGCTTTACAATATTTAATAAATGTCCACCACTTAAAAGGCATTCCTTAAAGACCCACGAACAAATCAAAACCCTTTCCATCTTGATCCATTTCAGCATACATTTTTCTTCCCCCGTCAATGGCTATTCCTAAATCGAAAGCGAACGAACCGAAATGAAATTTATCATCATCAAAATAATTGCACACAGGCGGCTGGCATCAAAGAGCGAATAGTAAAAAAAAAAATCAAGATATATTTGAGGGCGCAGCAGCCTTCAAGCCAACGGTATACAGAAAAAGGTTATTTACAAAAACTATATGTACGTTTATGACAAAATAAATTGCCATAAAATTTGTAGCCATTGCAAAAACATTTCGCACTGCCTTTAGTACGATCAACGCGACGCCCAAAAACACAGGCAGCAAAATCGAAACAAAACGAAAGCCAACAAAAAATATATAGCAGAAAGTGTAGGTGACAAATAGCATTGGCACAAAAAAAAGTCCGAACAAGAAATGGAAAAAACTATGTTGCCAAAAATTTTAAATTTAAATATGTATCGTAAAAATGGTTCAGCGATCAATAAGGGACAGTCAAGGCGGAGAAAAAAAGTTAATAGAATAGATTTCTACTCATGTGCATATATTGAATCGATTCTCCATGACAACCGCCGTGAAACTGTCCATATATACAGAGAAAATAAGTTTTAAGGCTTGAAAATATATAATTTAAAAGAAGAATTAATCGAAGCATTAACACGTCTTTTCAATCTCTTTTGTGGTTAAACAGTATGAATACTTTTATTTATTAAATCAATTATCAATAAAAAGGTCTCACCAACCAGCTTTGTTATATTTTTAAAAGAAAATACTGCTAAAGTCTCTTAGTTGAAGGTATTTTCTCAAGTGTACCTATAAACACTAAAAAAAACCTCGGAAACCGGTCTTGAAAATTGAGATATTTAAAAGCGTAATTATAAGTTTTCTTCTCGTTTCCGAGGGTATAGAATCGAATTCCACTGCATTCGAATCCGCACACAAACGGGGTCAAAGTGTTGCAGCAAATGCCTAACGAAGCACACCCAGATGCCATAATAATGCCCACATCCAATCACCTCCCCAGACGTCTCTGAAATGCCAATCAATTGATTTCATTGTCTTCAATTTATAACCTATCGATAATATAAATTCCTGCAGTCAGTCAAAGGCAGCAGCAGCAAGAGCAGCAGTCGAACCCGCTGTGACTTATGATAAATACGAATCTATATATATAAATATATAGCTGAATATATATGCATATCTGAACTCCACGTACACACAAACTTGAAATATATTTGTGCGCACTAATGTAACTGATAGATACGCATGCCAATAATCAGATACTGTCAAAGCACATACATCAAACTCAGATATACTCGTGCATATCTGAACGGCTTCTGTGTGTGTGCTGGTGTGGGTGCTTGCTCTTGACATTAATTATTTGAAATTGTTTTGTCACAGTTACCATTCGAAAGAGTGGCAGGAAATACAGAAACAACCATTCCATGGGGTGCCCAGTTGTGTAAGATGTATCTTATATCCGCAAATTGATGGCGAGGGTCAAATAAATAAGCTTCAGATAATAAGATAGAGAAAGAAGATTGAAGAATAAGTTTTTAAAATATATATTCTAATGAAAGTAAATCTTTAAAATATGACCTATTATAGTTTTCTCTTTAGAAGCACTTTCTTCAATCAATAAAACAGTTTGTGGCCCTTAAAAAACACCTAATCAAGTATTTTTTTATCAGTATAACTTCAAAACTATATTTTTCCCGAAGAAGTGAGTACTTAATTATAATATAAATGTCTTCATCAATTTCGCTCACAGCCACGCCTGTTCATGGCGTAAATAATGAAAAAACATCATCCCATTCAGCTCGATAAACTTTTAGCCAACGAAGAAAACTTCAACGCAAGACGCGATACAAACTTGAGTTTTATAAGAAAGATTTTTACGGCCGTTGCCCAGCAGCCACTGCTCTGGCAGCTAATTTTAAGTAATTGTTGCTATAACCTCTAACCAGGCTAACAACAAAAAGCCAACGCAGGCCAAGAGCTCCATCGAGGGAAAGCACACGCCCCCACAAGAGACCGAGTCGGAGAGCTGCTGGAGAGCTCGGTCGCACTTTAATTGGCATATCAGGCCATGGTAGCAAACAATTTTGTATTTTTTTATAACCATTTTGTTAGGCCAACTTGCGGCCAGCTAGCTTTCCAGCTACCCAGCTAGCCAGCTATTCAGCCCAGCTTTCTTGTGCTGCTGTGCCCCAACAATGAACTCCCAGAGCGAAAAATTTACAACAATTGTAGTTGGAGAGGTTAATGAACTAAATGCGCAATGGGCCAAATTTATTTACAAGCCGCTCGGTCTGGCGGTGTGTCCGAACACAAATGGCTAACAAAAAAAAAAATACGCTTAATGAGACGCTCATTACTCGTTTCTTGAGAGTTATGCGGGGGGATAGCCAGAAGATTGATAGAAAAGGCAGCCGAAAGGTGGGAGGTACGATGGCTTTATTTAGTTTATTTGGCGTGGGCCCTACATTTTTATGGCCAGCAATTCGATTTTGCCTCCGTTTACTTTATTTCTCCATCCTGTACCATTCTTAATTGACATTCAGTGGAAAGTTTGGTAGTGTTTCGTGGAAAAAGCAATCGAAATTCACTCTCTTTTTGCCAAAACCAATATTATTAGTTCGCAACATAAGTACAAATATTTCATACATTAAAATTCCTGTTCAATTTGCTTTGGCACATCACTAAATAAAAACAGCAAAAAAAAAACATTTGCAAAAAAATATCTTGTCGCTAAATTCGGTTTTACAAATTCCTCAAAAACATTTAATAAAATTGACGGCGACAAGCGGGCCAAAGAAATAAAATGTCGCGAGATTGACCCAGTTGGAAATAAAATTAAATCTTTGAGAGGGCGATTGAAAAAGAATATTGATTGTAATTGATTAAGAAAATTTGGGACGAACCTTGAATATAATTGCAGAGTCTTCATGGGTTTTGAATAAATTTGAGGTGAAATTAAGTGAGTCAGGCCCACTGATCTTGTGGATAATAAATGGTTATCGTGATCAATAAATCTTAAAGAGAAAATCTTTTAAATAAGAACTAGAAATATGTTTTGTATAATTCAGTTTCGAAATGCTTTCTCTTCGTACGGTTCTGAAGTGCGTTGCCATTAAGGTCATACTTGAATTCATTTCGTTTTCACTTGAATTTCCGCCTTTCTTCACTTGGCGCTAAAAATCTTGAGAATGTCATGCACGGAATTTTCTTGAAAATGTTTCATTTCAAAGAGAAAGGCGCCCTTCTTCTTATGTGCATAATTTAATGCGGCCCTGCACTTGAGAAAATGCAATTTTCCCCCACTCGCTGGGCGAATAACAAACGACAGAGTTTTTCTTCTCATAACGTATATGCCATATAAGTATGTGCTTTATTTACATATAGTTTCACCCATATACCAGCACATATATTTGTAGAAATTTGTACATAAGATGCCACATAAAGCGGTATTTACATATAACCCCCTTGAAGCATCATTTGTATGAAAGAAATTGAGTGCGGACTTGTGATGCATAAATCGAGGAATATAAATGTGAGATCCGGGCAAGTGTGCATTTGCCGAGTAAATTGCAGAAGAAGTAAACAAAAACAAATAAATAAATTCGCCTGCCATCTAATGATATCACTCGATATAAGGGTTGAGCAAGAATCAAATCGAATTGAGTGTAAACAAACAAAAAAGTATATTAAAGTCTTCGATTTTTGCAGAGTTTGCAGTTCACATGATTTATGGAAGAATGAGGGATTGAGCCATAAAAGCCAAAGTTCGGTTCCGACATGTGTTCACTTTATTTTTCACCGCACTGGAAATTCAGCAATCAAATCACATGCACAACTCATTAGACATTAAAATGTTGATAGCGAAAACAAACAATTTATCGCTATGCGTATGGAAAAGCGTCTCCCCTCCACTCTATAACTGTCTATAAAATATCTGAATCTCTAATATCGGGCATACTATTTGCGAGGCATTCGGTTCGACGAGAGCTTTAAACTCTAGAGTTGCCCGAGCTGGCATTTCAATTAAAGTGCAAAAACACACGCAGATTCCCATCCTTCGTGCAAATAATTGAAATACGCCCACATCATGCCTGGAAAACTGAGGAGAAAAAAAAAATCCTCAAAAGTTACCGACCGACCTCATGTATATAAGGAAAATGCCATGGTGGCTGCTTGACAGTAAAAGCAGACTTGGCAACTTTTACAATTTTATCTGCTGCTGCATAAAAAAAATCTAGAAAAATCATACATAACATACATATGAACGTATGTGCATTCATTCACTCAACTCGGCAGCATCAGCATTCGGAGCAAAGTATTCATCCTCAATTTTATGCGGAATCCAAGTTGGAAACATATGCTCCAACACATTTCGTGTTGCATACGTGCAACTCAACTCAAATTCAGCTTTAACTAGAAATTCCGCATTTCAAATAATGAGTAATCTTCACAATACAACATTTTAAATTAAGCAGGAATTATGTAATCACACACAGAAAACTAAAAGGATTTAAATTAAAAGCTTAGATATGATAGGATATTCCATAACATTTCAAATAATTAGTTAACTTCACAGTCCAACATTTAAAATCAAGCAGGAATCATGCAATTACACAGAAAAAGAAAGGAATTAAATTATAAGCTTAGATGTGATAGAATTTAAAACATGTTAAGATGCAGTAAAGGTCTTTATTAATCCTTGTAGGAAATAGTAATTAACATTTTAAAACATTATTTTCCTCAGTTATATTTCATGCTTATTGTACTCTTTATGCTTATCTCAAGATAACACTTTGAAATGGTAATAATTTCAATGTATTTTTTTTGTATATAAACGCAATTCGAATATATATGTGTATGGAGTTGAAGTCAAGGAACTTTAAGCTGCTATTTTTTTTCCCCAGGCAACTTTTACCAGTACTTTTTTGGTGTGTGAGCTGTCTCTATTTTTTCTTATTTTCATTTCGGCTTGTCATGCTCAATCTAAATGAGAAATGAGTTGTCCATTTGTCCGTTTGCTGGCCGGTCGTCGGTCGGTGGTCAATTTGTTGCGGCCTTTCAAAAAGGCGAACATGTGAGAACAATTGAATGGAGGAGACCTACAACAGTTATGTATAACTGCCAACGCATTGCGTGTGGGTAGATAAATGACGATGGTCGGATAATGAGTTTGTTGGGAATTATTCGTTCAGTGAAACCCAGTTAAAATTAGAACAAACTTTGTTCGCACTTCGGTTTTGGTTTGGCATTGCAATCAAACTTCTCAAACAGTCTATGGGGCAATTCATAGAAATGCTTAAAATGGCCTTTGGATATAACGTTTTTTTTAGCCACACTATGTTGATTTTGAAAAGAAACAACACATAATTAAGCTTCTACAGATATTCTGGGTAATTTCTGTACACAAAGTTGTTAAAATATTTTCCCTAATATTTCTATATTGATTTTTTCTTTAGCACAATCTTAATGTTAAAGTACTTTTATAAAATGAAACAAAACAAGAAAGGAAGCTAACTTCGGCACGCCGAAGTTTGTATACCCTTGCAGATTCCAATTATATCAATTCTAATGCTGGCCAAAAAACAATACAATAGAAGCCAAATTGGAAAATGGTCCCCAAAAGAAACCCGCCAGATTTTAATCAGCTTAAGTAAGTAGTCAAACAGGGCGCCCAGAGATACGCAGTTAAATAAATCTCTCATGTGGGTGGTGCGCCACTATAGTGGTGTCATTGGTGGTGCTGGGGCAGTGGTGGTTGTGCGGCGGTGGCTACCTTAATAAGAACAGCCGTTGTAGCTGTCACTCAAACGCCCCGGCACAAATCTCTGGGCGAAGTCTTATGAATAATCACTCGACGGCAGTGTAAAAACTTGGCAAAAGTGCGAGAGCACAGAATGAAATGAAACCCGAAAAGAAAAATGTATTTCGAATGCGCAAAACCAAAAAAGAAAAAAAGTTTATATATGTAGCCAAAGTGAGGAAAAGTGAGCAAAAGTGTCTTTTAGGTAACATCTTAATAATGCAGAGAGAAATGGAGGGAAGAAAGCGTGAAAGGGTTGGGGGAACACGAGCGCGCAACAAATGCTCACTTGCCTGCCCCGAAAGATTGGGATTTTTAATTTCAAATTCATGTGGCATTTGTCAGATACTCCGATACTTTTACATTTTAGAAAACGTATTACCTGGGCACTTAACTCCTCTCGGTTCTACCAGGTAGGAAGGAAGGCCGCCGTCGACCACGTATGTCAGCTTATTTCGAGATAAAGATACAAATTACATGGGAAGGTAGAGGGGAACGACTTTGCCTCGATTAATATGCAAGCAGTGCAGCAAATAAAATATATATAATTGCTGTCTGATTCTTATTTACCCGACTGTCTGCTGCATATAAAGCAAATAAAATGATCGACTCGGGTCTGGGGCTAATTAAGGCGGAACTTGAGCGTGGCTTAACTTCAATGTCAACGACAGTGCGTCATAAAAGTATTAAGTTGTCATTTCAAGCTCATTGTCAGGTGGTAAGAGGTGAGAAACGAAGTTATTAATAATTATATTAATTAAATTGAACTATAAATTGAGTTTAATTTAACGTTCTTATAATAGTTTTAAGGTTCAAAACCAGTTGTGGTAGTGTTATTTTAATTAATAATGGATTTATGGGAAACTTATTAAATTATTTTTATCTCTTAAACAAAATAATACAAATAATTTTACATATAAATAAATAAATTGTTAAGTTTATTAAACCCACTGTAAGACCTCACAGTCATTTAAGCAGCCAACTGTGCGTAAGAAGCCCAAAATAATTAAGTTAACAATTTGGCTAATTATGCCTGCACTAAATGCATTTTAACTAACGCACAATTAATTCCCGAGAACGAGAGCCAAGAATTTGAATACTTTTCAATGCCTCATCCTACAGTGGACCCTGTCGCGGAAAAATATGTGCCTGCTCAGGGAAATAGAACTCAGATGAGCGGAGGATATCTCGGGTTCTGGTTTTCTCGGGTCTCCTGCTATTTGTTTGGCCTGTCAGTGTGTCAAACCGAAAATGTGGCGACGATGTATGTTTATTTAGCACGTTCTGTGGCTTCTTGCGTCTCCCTCAAATTTCCTCCCATCCCATATAGTGCAAGTTCAGTCAGCAGCCAGCCAAGTTCTTTTTTTTCCTATTTTCCTGGCAGCATGTATTTTTTTACGAGTATTTATAAATGAAACTTGCCTTTGTTGTCATTTATTACTGTCACTTTAAATCCAATCAACGCTTTGTCTATGCCCCGTCGATGAGCGATTTTGCTCCGCGTTTCTGTTTTTCCCTCGATTTTTCCGGCTTTTGTTGATATAATTTTTTCTTTCCTTATTTTTTGGCTTTAGTTTGTGTTCTTCGTCAAGTGTCAAGAAGATAATTTTAAATTTTCCCGTTTTGTTGGCATAAAAATAACTTGTTGTTTCGGAAGTAATACGATATTGAAAAAATATTGCATAATTTATTATTATTAATATTTAGAGGAAAAAAATACTGCATTTGTAATATTTTCCTGCATTTCTGTCATATATTTATATAACCTTAATCAGTTGAACGATTTCCGCTGTTTATTGTGATTGCATGCAATCACTAATAAATAATACTTGTAACTTTTATAATTAATTCATGACAAATTCCAAACATTGCATTTTGAGATGATTTTATTCATTTTAAATGTATTTCTTTCAAACCTTTTTTGATCCACATACCTTCTCTTAACTTCTATAGTTTCCGAGAAGCCAGAAAATTGTATGGCACATGCCAAGAGAAAAAATTATGAAATAATAAATAAAATGCTAATTGGTAAAGCAAACACTGAATATGCGAATAACAAAAACTTTAAACTCTTAATTGCCAGGCGCCAGACGATCGTTATTTAATATCAAAATTAAAGCAAGTCCCAATGACGCTGACGAACTTGAATGTCGGTTATTTTTGATAGCCTCAAAAAATTTGGCTTCTGGCACGCGGTGCTCCCGTTCCCCTCGAAAATACTGTTTACCTTCGGGCTTGCGGCACGAAATGGTTCATTACGAACGTCACTCGAGTTGGCAAAAGCAGGGCATTAATAATCCCAACGAAGCCTACAATCATTTATTACCAGGCTCAGGGAAATTACGGAAAAATTGCGAATTTACAGCACTTGACTCATAATGGAAATATATATTGTGGACATTTTGCTAAGAGATTCATAAATTCTTTTCAATTTATTTGGATATTTATATTTATAGGAAAGAAAGTGTACTAAATAAATCATTAATACTGTAGATATTTTTTTATATTTCTTATGTAGGATTTTGTTTATTTCTAATTAGCTTTTTATCATTTTTATTTCACTTGAGTTTTTATTCTCATTATAGCGCCATTGTAAAATCAGAAATTCTCTTTGAGCATTAAAAAATACCTTACCTTATTCCCACAGTTACTTGGTCCAGAGCCGTCCCAAAATGAATATTAATATGACAACTCACAGCGTAAACCTCGCCCTCAATCTCATCTAATAAATGAATGCAATTTACGGACAGCAACTTATAAAAATTATAGGTTGGCAAATTTCCCCGAGACTCGGACTGAAGCTGAGAGCCTGATGAAAAATTTAAAAACAAGCAAAGAGCAAAACAATTTTCATAAATATGCCACTGAGGCAAAAGTTGGGCGAAAGCTGCCAGAAAAAAAGAGAGTAAAAACCTCAAAGCGCATTAACGCCTTTAATGGCCTTGAGACGTTGAGAGTTTTCATTCTCATAGGGTGGTGGTTGGGTGCACAGAGAAAAACTAACATAGCATAATGTGTATCTTAAATATGGGCAATTCTCTGATGTCGCACGCGACATTTGTACGCATTCAAACTGAAATAAATCATGTTCTAAGACATTATTTTAATTTTACAAAATTTGAAA
>VNJS01002704.1:0-15680 GCA_008042575.1 Drosophila watanabei | reverse complement strand
TGAGAGTAGTGTGACCATTCGCGCGCCACTGGAATCACACTAAAAATGACAAAGATCTCAAATATATTCTTTTCTTTGTGGAATTCAGGTGTCATTTCTGTTGACAGTTTTTCAAATTTTCTAGTCACTTTTTCATTTTAATTTTATTTTTACCAATTAGCTAGCAAAGTTAACATAACAAAATCCTTTTAAAAAAGTAATTTCTTTTCAGCAAACTGCATTTATTGTTCACTCAAATATAGTGTGAAGAACATGGAAATCCGGGGAAGATAAAGGCTAACATCTGCAGATGCAGCAGGGCGTGTTCTGTTAGTAAGGTGGCTACCTTGCTGTGGCGACTCCCAGGATCTCGCCCATGTTGTCGATGAGGGCCGGTTTGCTCGAGTAGCTGTACTCGAACTCAAAACAGCAGACGGTGAAGCTCCTGCTTCCTGTTTCAGCCAGATTCGAACACATTCGGTGCTTTCCCAGCGGGTACTACTTGTTCCCGACTCTAAATCCGCGGAACCTATGTGGGGCAGATCAGATGACTTCGCCACCACCATCGTCCGCAGCACCGTTACTGGATCAATTGACAGTTTATATGAAATGTTCCACTGTGCTCCAAACAAAAAACAAACCTAATGAAACAACGCCCCAGGAAAATTACTTTTGTAAATACATAATTTTCTAGCATATTTTGTTTGCGTTTTTTATTTTATTTCAGTCGCCGTTTAATTAAATTTTATATATAATTAAATTAAAGGAAAACTTGCATATATTTGAACTTTACTAATTTGTATTCATTAATTTAATTTATTTTTAATAAAATGAATATGAAAAACTTGTCGCCTGCATTCGATTGCTTTCTCCCAACGTTCACTTCAGCTTCCTTCCACATTTCTCGGCCACCGACGGTCTGGTCACACTACAGGTAGTGCTTGTGGAAATCTGCTCGATGTAGAGTTTTTATTTTGGAAAATTCCCGAAACCTGAGGCTGGAACGAAGTCGTACCTAGCACAAAGCCGATCCGAAGCACAAGCCCACAAATAGCAACCAATTCCGAGACATGGCCGACGACTGGGGTGAGTGTTCTCTGGGCGGTGGCGGGGCGGGCGCTGCGTCATCTGCGGCGGACAATAAACGTGGTCGCCGTCGACGTCGTTGTTGTTGTTGCAAATGCTGCTGCTGTTGGAGCGCCGTGCAACCAACCTTGATGCGTATTTTTAGCCGTATTCGCGGCAGCTAACCGTATTTCGAAACCCTAACAATCTTGTGCTTTTCCCGTGATGTGGCAGAATCCGCAGCGGACAGCGAAGTGGTCATCCGCCCGAATGCCGTTAACAGTGTTAACAAGTGGGAGGGAGAGGACGACGACGAGGATGTTAAGGTGCGCATACCAATGACGCGGCGAGACGAAAGCCAAAGCCAAGAGCCGCAAACAAATGCAAGAGAGCCCCCCCCAGCCAGCTCCCCAAAACTTGTTTTGCGTGCGCTAGTTTTCACTTTCGTTTCGCTGTACACGTGTTCACTTTTGGTGCCGATTTACTAATTCCTTTGTGTTTCGCAACGCAGGAGAGCTGGGAGGATGAGGAGGAGAAGAAGGACGAGGAGAAGCCCACGAAAACAGAGCCCCCAGCCAAGCCCAAGCCGAGCAAGGCGCTGAAAGCCAAGCTAGAGGAGCAGGCGGTAGGTCTTACACTTCATGCAATCTATGCCAAAGCCATAACTCACAAACATTCACCTTGCAGCGGCTCGAAGAGGAGGCGGAGGAGAAACGGCTGGCCAACATGACCGCCGAGGAGAAGCTGGCCGAGAAGCTGAGGCTGCAAAAGATCCAAGAGGAGTCCGACTTCAAGCACGCCCTGGACGCCTTCGGCGTGACGAGTACAACGTCTGGCGGCCTTGACGCCTTCAATCCGGAGAGCAAAGAGGAGTTCAAGGAGTTCGGTGCCACGCTCAGCTGGAAGGTCGGCCAGTACCGCGAGTCGCCGCATTTCCCGCAATTCATCGAGGACCTGGTGCGAGGTCTATGCGTGAATCGTAAGTGATCGATCTGCTCTGAGCTTAGCCCATAATCTGATCCGCCTTATCAATCCCAGTGAGCGCCGCTGACATCAAGAAGGTCAAGATGAGCGTGGAGGTCTTGCACTCGGAAAAGCTCAAGCTGGAAAAGGCCAACAAGAAGCCCGCTGCCAAGGGCAAGGGAAAGGCCACACTTCGCACCGAGAACGATGTGAGTCCCCTAAATAAATCCATAAATAAATGAACAAAATTCCTAATGAAACATCTCGTTTGCAGGACATTGATGGCTACCAAAAATACGGCAATGACTTCACCGACGACTACGACGACTTCATGTGAATAGGATCTATATAGTAGCCCCGCATATATCTAATTATTGAATACATATAGTTGCTTGTTGAAGAGTTCTTCTTGTTAGAGATGCTGCGCAGGAATTTGAGTCCTTTGTTGAATTTAAAAATAGCAGAACCTATATAAATATGCAATGTATATATTTATATGACCGTACACGAAATACACTTACACACAGAGTCAAGTCAGGCAATCAAGAAACCTCAATTTCGAAAGATTTCGAAACACGCAACACCAAAACTGAAGGATATTTAGGTAACTGTAAAAAAGGAAACTATCAAATTGTGGCAACACACGCATATGTCGTACTCGGAATGGCTTCTTGTGTAATAATTAACTTTTGTATAAAGCATTAAAAGTACAGAGCGATATTAAACGATAAGTATGGGTCTTTCATTTCACAGGTTTCGGGGATATTGTATGGGAATAAGATGATGAACTGTGATGATCACAGCCTTTGGATGAATTTGGCTTCTTATCGGTTTTAGTTTCTAAGGGAAATTTTTTTAGATCTTTTAATAATTTTTATGTTCTATATATTATTCCTTAAGCACACCTTTTCCGCATCAAATTCCTAATATGTTTTATTCAGGAACAAAAAAGGAAGCTAAGTTCGGCACGACAAAGTTTGTATACCCTAGCAGATATCAATTGCATTAATTATAATCTAACTTTATCTTATTTAAAATGAATTACTTTCAATTCAATTTTATTTTTACAGTTTTACATTTTTACATGTAAAGTAAAATGTAATTTACCTCCACATTTACCGATCGTTTGTATGACAGTTATATGATATAGTCGTCCGATTTTAATGAAATTTACAACGAAATTCTGAAATAATTTAGAATGCTTGTATTTCAAAGTAGAATAAATTATGTTGAAAACTGACAAAGTTATAATTTTTTTCTGAAAGTTTCCCTACCGTTCCTATGCCAGCTATATGATATAGTAGTCCGATTCTTATGAAATTTACAATAAAATTCTAAAAAAAATTGAATTATGAAATTCCTATGGCAGCTATATTATATAGTAGTCAGATTTTTATAAAATTAAATCTAAAAATCTAGAATAATATATAAAGCTCATAACTAAGAGTTGAAGAAATTATGTTAAAAACTGACAAAGGTATAATTTTTTAAATAAAAATTTCCCCACCGTTCCTATGGCAGCTATATGATATAGTAGTCAGATTTTTATAAAATTAAATTCAAAAATCTGAAACAATATATAAAGCTCATAACTAAAAGTTGATTAAGATAAGTTAAAAAACCGCGAAGTTAAAATTTTTTTGATATAGTCTAGCTATTTGATATAGTCGCCCGATCTGGCCCATTCCAACTTACATATGTACGAGTGAGAGTATATAGAAGATTATTTGCAAAGTTTCTTCAGATAGCTTCAAAACTGAGGGACTAATTTGCGTAGAAACGGACAGACAGACATGGCTAGATCAACTCGGCTGTTGATGCTGATCAAGAATATATGCACTTTATAAGGTTGGAGTCGACTTCTTTACGGCGTTGCAAACTTCCGATTGAAATTATAATACCCTACAAGGGTATAAATATAATTAATTAAAATTATAAAAATTCAAAAACTAAACAAATTTTTACGAAAAAGGCTGTTGACAGCTGCTTCGTTGGAGACATGCGCGTGACGAGGTTTTGACCGTGACACGATTAGTGGTTTCGTTTCGTTTTTTTCCCCATCTCTACCGCAGTACCGCGTGGAAATAAACAACAAATGAGCGACTTCAACAAGTACTGCGAAGGTAAATAAGTAATAAATAAATAGAACCAGGCGAGATAAACCCCTAGCTATTATTCCTGCCCCTTACAGAAGCTGCTGAGGTGGATCTGCCCAGCTCGGAGGATGAGGAGGACATCGGGGACGAGGACACCTGCAGCGCTCAGCAGCTGGCCGCCGAATTCCAGCTGAAGTACAAGCCGCTGGACGAATGCGGCGTTTCCCTGCACCGGGAATATGTACTCAGTCTGGACGCGGATAAAGGATTCTCGAGGATAGCCGCAGGGCTGTCCAGCTCTGCGGTGCAAATCTTTAACATGGACGCCGGTGGCAAATTGGCCAACTTCAGCTTCTTGCCGGCCACCGAGAAGAACGAGGTCAGCACGTGCGGCGTAAAGTTCCTGGACGAAGGGCCGGACAACATACTGGTGGGCACCACCGACGGCTATGTGCGTCTCTACGATCTGCGTGTTAAGGGCGAGCTGGCGAGATTCCACTACGAGAAGCAGTCTAATGAGGTGCCGCCGGTGCCCAAGTCGTTCACAGCCTTCGACAGGAACGCCAACGGAAGGGTCCTCTGCTGCGGCACGGCACAGCACATGAGTAACGTGTTCCTGGTGTTCTTCGATGTGCGGGAGCGGAGACAGTTGGGCGTTTACTGCGACAGTCACGAAGACGACATCACATCGGTGCAGTTTCATGCTCGGAATCCGGATCTCCTGAGCACGGGCAGCATCGAGGGGCTGATCAATGTGTTCGACATCAAGCAGCCCGACGAGGACGAGGCCCTGCTGAACACCATCAACACGGAGAGCAGCGTGGCCCAGCTGAGATGGCATCGGAATGTCTACGACAAGGACATCATCTCTTGCATCACCACCACGAGTGACTTCAAGAGCTACGAATGCGAGGAGGGCGACGAGGTAAACTCCTTTGAGCGCCCGGATGTCACAGCTGCTATCAGGCGGAAGAATGCCGCCAACTTTAACCTCATTAATGCCCACAACCAGGAGGACGGCGAGGTGTTCCTCTTGGCCGGCACGAACTTTAACAAGGGGTGAGTTTTTAGCTCTTTCCATGTAACTTCGAGCTAAGAGAAATTTTCTTACAGGGAAATCCTGCGATCTGTGAGCATTGGCGCTAAGAAGAAGCTTACGCCTTTGGCCAATTTCCAGGACAACAAGCAGATTGTGAGGGACAGCCTGTTTGACTCCAAGCGAGGATTATTGGTAACGGGCGGCGAAAGCGGCATTATCAGCGTTTGGTCTCCAGACTTGGGCGGAAATGTCGCCAGCAGTGAGAAGCTAAAGTCAAAGAAGGAAAAGAAGTCGCGCAAGAAGGCGCCATATTAAATGTTAATATTTTTATAATAACTTTTTTCTCAATGATCATCAACTTGATGTGATCTTGATGGTGCTTTTGATAGCAGTGGTAGGGCGATAGTCGACGGCTCTGTACTCCACGGTCTTGCCATTGCCCCAGGCCTTACATTTTTTAAAGCTTGTTGCAGAGTCTCAGTTTCAGGCAACATCAACAGGGGGATGGCATGGCATGGCATGGCAGGAGCTTGGGGATTAACCGGGTCGATATCCTACAGACAATAGCTAGGAAGTGGATGGAAATCTGTGTTGTGGTACACAGAGCCACATAAAAGTCAGCCGACACTTTGAGCTTGGCGGCTTTACTGAATTGCAGGCCAAACCTTCCGTTTGGAACCACACCTGGCCGGGACATATGATATATGCGATTAAAACTGGAGTCGCGAGAGATTTGAGATTCGAGAGGCTGGGACTGGAATTATGCAAATGCCCGGGGCTATTGACTTCGACTCGAATGCGTTGCAAAGCCAACAAGCAGGCCGAAACCCCAAAAATGGCCAAAATCCGATACCCACCGATTGTGCTAAGGTAATAAAAAGGGTAAACATTTATCCAATTCGCTATAAATATTTAAAAATTATATTATTTCAAAAAGTGTGCAGTAAAAAAACGTTTGGCATTGGCGTTGCCATGTCGTTCTGGGAAAATAGCTCTAGCCACGCTAACCAAGGCTCGTTGATACAAAACTTAACGTAAGCGCCTACGTATCATATTAAAAGTGTTGCATACTTTTCAGTATATCGCAAGAAGTCCATGTAAAATGTGTGTAAATTACGTGATCAAGGATTTTACTTGAGAGCTAAAAATATATTTTCATTAAAACAAAAAATTAACAATATAAATAAATAATAAATATTAAATAAATCATAAAATCGTTGAACTAATAATTGAATTAATTTAATAATAACAAACAAAACAAAGTTTTAAATAATTGAAAATAAAATAGCCTTTTTTTAATAATAAGATTTTTAAATAATACAAAATTTACAAAAAGGGTGTTTATCCTAAAATATTAAAAAAAATACACATTTTAATTAAAGATAAAACAATACAATATCTTAAAGATCCAAAATAAGTTTTCGCTGCTTTCAATTGCCCTAAGACTTTCGTCTTACTAAAACCCTAAGTTCTGAAATTATTTCAAGCTTTTTACACATTTATTATCATCCCTTTTTTTGGTATTGAAGAATCAAGGATACCTTAATTCCCATAAGGGAATCCATTCACCTTTTCATTGCCAATCATGCTTCTATTTCACCCTCCAACCTGTGCACTTATGGCTTTCACCTCACGCTCTGCTCGCAGGCAGCGCAGCTCGGCTCGGCTCAGCGGGTTAAAAAATTAGCACATCCTCAGCGCAGATAAACGCATCCTTAGAGCGGATACAGTGCCACCTCCACCTCCTCCTTCGCACAGAGAGCGGCCCAATTAGTGCTGCAGTAGGCAGCATTTCGAATCCGTGCCCACAAATCGGCAAATCCACAGTGGCACTGCCTGAGGGATTGGGATCGGAATAGGGACGAAAGAGGCCCAGGATCCTGGCTAAATGTTGACAAATACAACACCTACGTTACAAATAAAATTGCTACAGAAGTACCACCTAAAAACGGGCACACACACAACCGGAACGATTTAATTTTCACAAATTTACAGAAACAGAAATAGAAACAGAAACAGAAATAGAAACAGGAATGGAAACATGGCTGGATATCTGGACGCCGCCACTGAAGCTGTGGGTTTGCTCCCGCCGAGCGAAGGATCCTGATTTCCGAACTCCGATTCCCAATCATCCCAATTTCCAGTCGGAGTAGCCAGCGTCCTGCGGCTCACTCGAAACCGCCACTCACCGTGGCTAATTGCCCATCAATAAAGGCCCGAGGAATTCCTCCGAAACTATGTAGAATCCGAGATCCGAGATCCGAGAGTCCTCGGCTCCGCTACGTTCTAGAGCTGCTCCAGGACGACACTCGGGGAACTCTCAGTATCTCAGTATCGGTTGCTACATGCCGAGCAACCAAAATATTATGGTGTGTCCCGCTGTTCGTGCACAGTCAGCGCGAATTTGCTGCGGTAAGTCGATGCTGTTTTCGGGACCTCTTCCTCTCTCCTCCTTCGTCTTGGTCCTGTCTTTCCTTGTCGTCGTTGTTTTTCCTTGATTTGACATGTCTGTTAGCAGGATGCCTGACCCTGAAAGCCAGAGCCAAGTCCCAGCTATGTGTGTTCCACTTTGATGTGATTCGTCAGTGCGGTGGACTACTGCTACTGTCCCCTGGGACCTTGGTCCTGCGCTGCTGCTGCAGTCCCCTCTTGTGTCCCTTTGACCCTGCATTCTGCGGCTTTCCAGCAGCGTTTGTTGGCGAATCTTCGCCGGGGCCCCTGCTGCTCCTCCGCATCTCGGGATTCGTCACAGATTCACAGATTGGATTGCCTCGGAGACCGCAATGCGCTGTATTTATAGTAAACGTGTCCGATTGATTTGCCCATCTGTGGGGAGTCGTCGTCACCGGTCACAGGTTCCCCCAATTTGCATCTCCTAAAGGTGGTTTCTTACTACCTGGAAATATATCACTGGAATGGGTCATCAAGGCGGTGTCATCTTATGTTGACAGCTCTTTTATATCGCAACAAATAACGTGGGACCTTTGCGGGAGTAACATTGCTGTGGCCGGTTTAACTTTAATTTCGGTTTTTATAGGAATAAATATTTAGGGAGAGCCTTTGGTTCTTAGAGATTATTGTTTTTAGGTCACTTTTTGTATTTAAATATTAAAGAAGTATCATTTATAGAATAGGAATATTTAATCATCAAGATTTAGTCTTTAGCCCTTTTTCTATGCCACTAACTACATTTTTAGAAGTTTCAAGGAATTCTTTAGAATATATTGATTTATAAATTTGAGCTTTCCAAACATTGTAGTTGAACACAACTTATTCAGACATATTTAATAGATTGTAATTATATTTTGAAGGGGTTTCACAGGTACCAGTTGGAGACAAGATATAGAACAAGTTCTTAAACTCTTAAACACTTTTGAAATTTCGTTTTTGCCAAATTAATGATTTAAGAAATATGTTGAAATATTTTAACCCTTTATCTGGTTTAATACCATAATAATGAATAGTTTAGGGGAATTCCTTTAAAAATAATATGGGTATAAATATTTTTTTTAATATTATAGGTCTTGAAAAATATTATAGAGGTACAAATTTAGCTGTCCAAGTAAAAGTTTTTCCCTTCTTCTGTATTTGAAATTTTTTATCTGTTTTATATTTTTAATGCTAAGTTTTTATGTGGTGGCAAAAAAAGAGGTTCCAATAATGTGGTAAAATATAAGTTAAATAAATATATTGAAGTACAATCAATATGGCTTAATTCATATTAATTTTATAGGTTAAAAAGGGTGATTATCTTGTATAACAGGGGTAAAATCGAAACTATATCCTAGTGCCAAAATAATATATAAAACCGGCATGCTTTCTGCAGAAAGAAGAACCTATAAAGAAAAACACTTGCCATTAGTTTTTTGACTTCCTTTTTTATTAAAACAAAGTTAACTGTGCTTTGAACACATTTAAATAGAGCAATATTTCTTATCGAATTATGCAAATTGCTATATGTACCTATTAGTTCCTTATCATATTCATTATTATCAATTAATTTGTTAGCTATAAAAAATACCCTCCTCATCTTAATTATAACACCACACTGATAATGGTTTTTCTCAGCTCCCGCCAGCATCCGCTCATTGATATGCAGTAACATAGTTCTCCGGAACAATCGGTGTGTAAAAATGCCGAAGGAAACCAAAAAAGATGGTCCTAAAAAAGAAACCGCTAATCATTGAGGGGCACAAAGAGCGGACAATCGTTCACCTAATTATTTGGCCCGATTGTGAGCAGGACACGCAGGACTCACGGCTCGTGGACGTGGCTTTTTGTGGCCTCTTTTTGTTCGCCGACAAAAAGCGAGCCAATTTTTTTCCTTTCTGGGCCACTTTGTTGCTCTTTTTATGAGTTTTTTCCATTGTCATTTTTTCCCCGGGACCTCGGGTCCTCTGCCCTACAAACCTCCTAATTACGGCAGTTAGTCGTTGTCCGTGCAAGCGGACAGGCGGACAAGCGGACGGACGGGCGGACAGCGTGTAATAAACGCTCGCATTTCCACTAAAAATTGGGCCGAGAGACGTGGAAAAAAAGAAGAGACTAGGTAGGAGGGAGGGCATAGAGCGGGCATCCGGACGCGCCTTTTTATTGGTGCACCTTCGGCGGAACCGCAGGACAGCGCAAGGATCGCCGGGCAGGACCGCGGGCGACCTCGCCGGAGCTGGGCATTAGAAAACTAGATCAGTTTTTTGTGTTGCCCCGAACTGCTCTGCTTTACTTTTACCAAAACGCTTTATGCTTTATGGTTTATGGCCCCGTTTCCCAACCATATTCCCATTTCCCGATCCATTGTCCACATATATATATATGCAGATTTTTATGGCGATCGCGGCGATATAGTTCGCGGAAGTGTCCTGCAGCGAGTCGAGGGACGAGCGTCTTTAGGAAAGTAGATCACGTTTTTTGTTCCCATTGTTGGCTTTTTTCGCTGCGCTAGTTTTTTTCCCCGAACGCAGCGAACTGCTCTAATTTTTTAATTCTTCACGGGTTTTTATTTTCATTTATTGTGCTCCTGGAAAAACGCGTCCTCTCGTCCTTCCTTCGCAACCTTCCACAAGGTTAGCGCTCCTTTAGCGCTCTACTTACCTGTAATTTGGACTGCTCTCGTTTTTATGCATTCGCATTCATATTTTTATTTTTATTGTGAGCCGAGGAGGTCCTTCTGCCTGGGCATAAAATATTCTAGTTTGTCTTGTTTGTTGTCCTGCGACAATTATTGGAAAATTGGTACTTTCCCTGCAGGAGAATAAATAAAAATATAGGTTGTTGGCATCATAAAAATGAGCCGAGTGCTCAAGCTGCGTTGAGTAGCCATTAAAGTCCTGAAACTAGCTGATTTTTATTGATTTTTACAAAAAGCTAATAATGCCTGGGATGTGCTCAAAAAATATGCTCTTAGTATTGTCTTTATTTAATGGGTTTTTATGGTATTTGTTAGTGAATTAAAAAAATGATGTTGGTCTGCGCTTCTTGTGGATTTTATGATTATTTAAGTGGGAAGGGAAATAGCAAGAGAGAGAGAGAGAGTGGAATATTGTGGCTTATGTGGGGAGGTTGTGAGGAAGCCATCACATTTATTTGGGGGATGATGCTGTTGAAGAACTGCCCCTTTATAGAAACAAAGGTTCTTTTAGCATTTAAAATTAGGAATATTGTAAGAATTTTTCAATCTGTGTTTGAAATCAAATTTAAAATGATTTTTGAGGAAAAAATGCTTAAAAGTATAAGTATTTTGTACTAAAAAGTTATGGACGCTTTCAATTACAATTTAAGAATTATAATGTTAGATTATAATTTTAGAACTACAATTTCACAATAACAATTTCGTATATTCATATATTTAAATATTCATTTATGCCTAAGAAGACTCATTAAGGCAAGCAATTTATTTTTATTTATTTATTATTAAGAATAGAGAAGTTAAAAAGAAGTAACTGATACGGTTTCTTGACCACAAATGAGTATTTTATTTACAAAACTGTGATTTAGTTCGGCAACTTTGAGATTAAGAAATAAAGAGCTTACTTAGTATTATTTTGTGGATTTGTTTTAAAAGTTGCAGCATTTTTTGTATGGGAGCTATAAGATATAGTTCCCTGGTTCTTACCAAATTTGGTGAGATTATAAAAATTTGTACAAAACGCATAATCTGAAATTCTTAAAAAATTATGTACTTTCCTAAATAGCTAAGCACACTTTTTACAACAAAAAACTGGACTGATTTAACAATATATTTTCCAAGATTAATTTCAATAAATATATTTATTAAAAAAGGTTTATTTTCTCCTTTAAAAACCTCATTTGAACCATCACATTTTACCCAAAAAAATCCAGCTAAAAAGGATCAAAAATCCCTGCCAAAAAAATACTCCCTTCCTTCCAACTGGCAAGTTGCCCATGAATAAGGCAAGCTTAAAAGATTCGCTCCTTTATATTCACTTAGGCAATCATCATAAAATACTGTGCCTTTTTGTTGTAATTGTTTTATTACAGAAATTACTCAATCATCAAGCATAATTCGCGTTTGCCGTTTTTATTGCCAACATTTTTGCACTGCCTCAGTGCCCCTTCTCGCCCTTCGCTTTCGTCTTCGTCCATCTCCTTAACATTTTGCGCATTTTGCGAATCTCTCCGCTGGAAGTTCTATTGTGCCTCGCTGTGTGTTCGCCATTTACTTCCCATGATGACGGGCATAATCAGCGAGATCGGCGCTTTGTGAGTGCAGAATGTGCAATAAAGCGGGGAACAAACGCTGGAAACTGCACTTCCAAGTATTGAAAGTGTTCGCGGATCGCGGATTGAGTTGGGTTGAGTTGAGTCCGAGCTACCTGCTGCCTCCCGACACTTTCGCCTAACCCAACCAACCAACCGATCGCCATAAAGGGTATTTACTGTCGCTAACCCAAGCCAAGCCAAGAGGAGAGGGAAGGCAAAGGGAAGGCAAGGCAGGCGAGTCAAAGACAAAGACTCCTTCGGGTCACACACAATAGGCAAGGTTGTTGCTTGTGGCTAGGGTTCGGGTTCGGTCCATGAAGGCTTGTCCGAGGCGAGGACCTTCGCTTTCCAGGTCACCTCTGGCCCGTCCCTAGGTAGGCCTCAGCGAGTTAATGCCAATGCAAATTGCGGCGCAATATAACCCAATAATTTTAACTAACTCGCAGGAGCAAGGCAAGAAGGATGCGTATGAGTTGTTACTTGGTAATGCATAACAATGGCAGGACTAGAACTGGAACACGGATTGAAGGTTCCTTGCTCTCTCTGTGTGTGTGTTAATCCGTTTGCCATCAGCCGAGATTATTAGTCAATTTTGGGCCAGTTTTCCAGCATTTCGCTGCACCTCCTTTTTGGCCGCGTTTCACTTTCGAGTTGGATTTTATTGCCGCATCTTGAACAATCGAAACGGAGTTTCGGTAACACGCTGTGCTCTACTATTCTGGCTTTCAATTGAGAACGGAATTAAACGGAATTCCGGGCGACAGTCTAGAGGCTGGAGACCCTGACTAGAGGCCAAAAACCGGGTTGCAAAGTCAGGAGATTCCCTGCGAGCCCAAGACTCTTCTAACCCAGTTTGTTTGTTTGTTTGCTGGGATTAGCCGAGGGCTTGACTCGGTACCCCGATCGATCCCTAGATCCTTGAGCCTGTTCCCGATTTTCATTAGAAAGTCATAAAAACACATAATAATGATGTCGAAGGGATTAGCCGGACATCAGGCAGCGTAGCTTTTCTGGGTTATTTTTTGTTGCAACTGACTTAACCCTAATCCCCGCCTCAGATTAAGTCCTGGTAAGCAGGTAGAGTTCTGGTGTCCTTTTTTGCGCAAACTTGGCGTTGTGCTGGTGTCCCCCTTGTAAACTCCTTCCACAGAGTACAGTTGCCTCCGACTGGGCATGATTATATCATCATAATAAATGTTTTGCCCAACGAAACTGAACCGAAAACTTTTCAAATTAAGTCCCAGCAACTGGGGCCGTGCCTCATGGAACCCAGCCATTATCTTGCAACGGTTATGGGCGGGGTCCTTCCAATCCTCCCTTTCTATATGTATATATATGTGTATATATGAAAAAAGTTCAGAGTTAGAGCTCTGGGGAGCTGCCTTGGCTAGTGTGAGGCTGTTAAACGTGCGGCATTATATTAAGACTTCATAAAAGCGCAAATAATTCGCTGGCAAAAAGGGCGATCGATAAATATATGTATGCAGCTTGGAGGAGGATATGGCCAGGCCAACGGAGCAACTCAGTAAACTCCAACTGAGGCGGCATTATGCCATATCATTCTTGATGAAGCCGATAAAATCCCATTATTAAGGGGGCCCGCCCGTCCCGCTCGCTCTCGGGGTGCCAGCCGCCTGCGGACAGGCGAGACAAAAGATTCGCTCATCCGCTATGAATACCAAATCTCCGAGAGAGCGAGAGCCAGAGCGAGAGCGAGAGCCAGCACTCGTAATAGCCTCTCAGCACTCTCAGCAGCCGCAGAGATTAGCACCACTGGCCTGCCATTGGCTGCTGCAGCGACGGCGGCCATTGCTCAGCTTTGCCTGCTCGGAGCGGGGCGAGGTATAAAAGGGCGAGGGATGGCTGAGAGCGGCACACTCGAGCTGTGACCGCCGCACAGTCATCATCATCTGAGATTCTCACAACTACCTACGACACTCTGCAGCCAAGATGCACGGATACCGAACCTACAACATGGAGAGCCACCACGCTCACCACGACAGCAGTCCCGTCGACCAGAAGCCCCTGGTCGTCGACCTGATGGCCAGCCAGTACGGCAAGCCCCAGACCCCGCCTCCCTCGCCAAATGGTAAGTTACAACGGAAACTATTCCAAAATTAACTGAAAACTAACTCCAGCTTCTTTTCTTTTGCTCAACAGAATGCCTCTCCAGTCCGGACAACTCCTTGAACGGCAGCCGCGGCTCAGAGATTCCCGCTGATCCGTCGGTGCGTCGCTACCGCACCGCCTTCACCCGCGACCAGCTGGCCCGCCTGGAGAAGGAGTTCTACAAGGAGAACTATGTGTCCCGGCCCCGCCGCTGCGAGCTGGCCGCCCAGCTGAATCTGCCCGAGAGCACCATCAAGGTGTGGTTCCAGAACCGCCGCATGAAGGACAAGCGCCAGCGCATCGCCGTCGCCTGGCCGTACGCCGCCGTCTACTCGGATCCCGCTTTCGCCGCTTCCATCCTGCAAGCGGCCGCCAATAGCGTCGGTATGCCGTATCCTCCCTACGCTCCAGCTGCCGCCGCCGCCGCTGCTGCGGCCGCTGCTGCCGCCACTAACCCCATGCTGGGCGGAGGCATGCCTCCGATGTCGATGCCGGGCATGGGTGGCATGCCCATGCCGGGACACGCTGGACATGCTCCCTCCCCGTACGGACAGTACCGGTATGCGCCGTATCACATCCCCTCGCGCCCTGCACCGCCACATCCTGCCGCCGCCGCCGCTGCCGCCGCTGGCCCTCATATGCACCCGCACATGATGGGAACCAGTGCCGCCAGCGCTGGCTACTCGGGTTCAGCTGCCGCCGGTCTGCTGGGAGCCATGCCCACCTCCGTCTCGGTCTCCGCCTCCACCTGCTATCCCAGCCTGAGTGGCAGTGTGCCCAAGACGCAGACACCGCCGCTGGATCTGCAGTCCTCCTCGTCGCCGCACTCCTCCACGCTCTCGCTGTCGCCGGTGGGCTCCGACCATGCCAAGGTCTTCGACAGGAGTCCCGTGGCAGCTGCTGCTCCCCCAATGACCACCACAAGTCCGCTGCCCGCCCCCGGACTGCTGATGGCCAGCGCCAAGAGACCCGCCTCCGACATGTCGCCGCCGCCGGCCACCACAGTGATTGCGGAGCCCAAGCCGAAGCTGTTCAAGCCCTACAAGACTGAGGCGTAAGCCCTGGATGAAGTCCCCTGAGGAAGCCCCAAAGATTGTACAAACTAGAGTTAGTCCTTGTCCCTGCCTATTTATTCCCGACTCCTAAGATTGTACCATAAAGATTAGATTAGCGGAAATGTAGTGCTATTAAGTAGCGATTAAGTTGCGAGATTGAAAATAAATGCGAAAATATCTGAAAACAATGCGACATGTCCTTTGTTCTACCTGGGGAGTGCGAGTGGGAGTGGGAGAGAGAGCGACCTACCTGAGTTTATGGTGATAAACCTGGCTGGAGAAACCAAGGAGGGACAGCTGGTCGTAGCTCTCCCCTGAGCGGCGACCTTCGCAAAGGAAGCTGTGTGGAAAATCGGAGCGAGTGCCGAGAGTGTCCTTCGGAGTGGCCACCCACAATCAGGGAATTGAGGGAACTCTGGCAATCAGGGGAGATCCACGGGGGTTTGGCACAAGCCAAAGAAAGAAAAGGCATAGGGAGTTACGAATCGGGGCAGATCGAGGCGAGGATGAGTTACTGCACCCGCTGGGACGAGGCCTTGGCCCACTCCCTGCCACGCGTCAGGTTCCAATCAATTGGCAGTGTCCTCGGATTGGGTTCGGCTAATTAATTGTCACCTCACCCGTGGCGCTCTGGCCTTATGTTTGTTTTCTCTA
>VNJS01002701.1:0-25726 GCA_008042575.1 Drosophila watanabei | reverse complement strand
ACTGACTTGACCGACTCATATCGGTTACTTTGTTTTCTTTAAACCAGACCTTGTCGAGCTTTGAGGTGTAGTTTGGATTGTTATCCTGAAAAAAAAAACCCATTACAAAGGCATGTTTTCCTTAGCTTAAGGTTACATGGTGTCAGTAAGAATAGATTTGTAATCGAATTATGGTATAGGACCATGTATCGGATGTATCTGCCCAACGCCATGTCAAGGAAAGTAGCCCTAGACCATTATGCATCCTACTCCGTGCTTAACTATAGTTTTAGTGTACCGGAAGTCGAATTCTTTGTCCTTGGCTTGTCATACGAAACGTCTTTAATAGTTTTTAAAAAGATTTATTCTTGTTTCATCATTCATTCATTCATTAAAGTATATTTCTTGACCCTTCAGGTCCCAGGGCAGGCCAAATTATTTTAACCAAACTATTGCCACATCTGAAATTTTTTTCCTCGGTGTAATGAAACCTTTCGGGATTTACGTCCTGGTAGTCCTGCCTCTATCAGTCTTCGACGAACCATTCGGTAAGAAATTTCATACTCTATTTTGGCGGAAATGGCATTGAATGACATGAACAGGTCCTTTTTGGCAAGAGTACCGATCGGAATGTCCGTTGCTTTGTAAGATTTCTTCTTTCTTTCCAATTTTTTTATAGCCTGAATGACATGAACAGGTCCTTTTTGGCAAGAGTACCGATCGGAATGTCCGTTGCTTTGTAAGATTTCTTCTTTCTTTCCAATTTTTTTATAGCCTTTTAAGTTTAAAGCATTTTTGACAAGTTATAGAGAGCGTCCGAGGCTTATTGCAAATTTGCGAAGATTTTTTCTTTCCTTTTGCAAAATTATTACCAGCTTTCTTTCTTCGGGAGTACAATACGGTTAACGGCCAATCTACATAAGTCTTTTCATCACTAATTTACTTAAATATGCCGGGAGTTAATAAAAACTGTTAAACTTTTGTTCAAGTAGCGATATAATCCTTTTAAATTTATTTTAATCACAAGTGTACTTATTATTTTGGCCAACCCAATTTTGGGTTTTTTGATAAAATCGTTCACTGTCTTTAAATTTGAAATGAAGATTACTTTTGATATATATTTTTATTTTCTAGGATAAGCCCGAAAGCTAAAATAAATTGCATTTTTCCATTAAGTTTATTAAAAAAAGTTTTACAAGGCTTGAAACAAGCCTCATGTGTTGTGTACTTATTTCTTTGACCACTAGTGTATATATTCAGATAGCTTTAAAACTGAAGGACTAGTTTGCGTATAATCGGACAGACGGACAGATGGACATGACTAAATTGACTTGGCTGTTGATGCTGATCAAGAATATAAATACTTTATAGGGTCAGAGATGTGACTTCTTTTCACGGCATTTCATTCAAAAATCAAATTTTTTTTTAAAACAAACATAAGTTGGTTCGAAAAAAAATTTGGTTCACATGTTTATCCCGCCTTAAAAAAAAGTGATATAAACTTAAGAAATATATAGTTTCTTTATTTGGTCGAATGTATACTAGAAAATGTAAAACATATATTTTCATTTCAGTAAAAGCAAATGTAAAAGTCACAGTTTAAATTATATATAACGGTGTTTATTGTTTCAAATTCAAAGGTATTTTATCATACGATTTTTGTAATTGTAGTTTTATACACAAAATTGTAGGCTATGGTCCATCAACATAATCTCGAACGCCTACATTAATACGACCCTCAGCGGCTGTTACTGAAAACCCAAGAATGCTCCGTGCATCCATTCTTGTCATCTTGTTCTTCTTTACTTTCTTCTGTTTGTTCTTTGGAAATAAGAAAATGAAAAGGAAATCTAAAAGAGCATAGTTACAACCAACCTTATTATCAGTGCTGTCATTCGAAGATGGAGTTATAGCTGGCGCTGGCTTGCACATGTCGTCGTTGTGTGCATTTTGCGCCCGCTGCAAGCTCTTGTATTTGCTGCGACGTTCTAAAAACTGTTTGGCAAAGTCCAATGATTCTTTTCCTTCCCCTAAAGAAGAAAGAAAATTTAGACGATCATAAAAACTACACGCATTATTAAAAAATTTAATTTTATCTGCTTATTGAAAAAAATAATCACAAGAAAGAACCTGTTTTTTTGCAATTCAGCTATTTGTTACGTTTTTTTATGTAACAGCTTATGGATAGTAGAAGCTTGGCAGATTGAGAGTACAACTTTTTTAATATACTTAACTTTAATATTACGTATAGTCACTCTACGAATATGGAATAACAGTTGGTATAACTACAATAACATATACACAAAAAACCCTAAAATTTGATAACAATTTTGCCGCCGACTTATTTTAGGTCGTTCCCTATTCCTAGCCATATAGTCGTAAAGGAAATCCACAAATTATTTTTTTGCGACAGAATGTCAAAGTGTGAAAAATTGAGAAAAAGTCCGAAAAAAAAACGATACTTTGGATGACTTTAGGGGGTCATCCCATGTGACGGCCTGTTTTTGAGGGGTTTTTAGAATTTTTATTTTTTATATATTTACATGTATTCAACATTGCCTAAAAATTAATTTAAGTCAATCGGTCCAGCCATTTTTTAGATAGGATGGAGATGAGTTTGAAAAACACAGTTTTGAGAAAAACGCAAAACAATTCATTCCAGGAGTAAGCTGCACTGTATATAACTTATAATGATATCGAATATCAACAATTTATTTTGGCCACATAGTCAACATTAGTTATAGATAATATTAATTGGAAAACAAAATTTAGATTTTTTGTGTCATATGGAGTGACCCCTTTAAGGAAAGGCTTAAGAGTTTGAAGGAGTTGATCTAAGATACCAAACTTATGTCCATGGCCTGCAAATGGGTATTCGTTTGGCACACTGAACTATGGGGTTTTTAACCTGTTTTTGTGGAATTAATTAAAAACACTGTCAGTTTTGGAGATATCAACATGAAACTTTACAAATCATTATTTTTTGTTCCTAGGCACATATAGTATAGAAATCGTTCGGATCAGGAAACTATATCCTATAGCTCCCATAGGAATGATCTGGTAAAACTAAAAACAAGAAAAGAAGCTAACTTCGGCACGCCGAAGTTTGTATACCCTTGCAAATTTCAATTGCATTAATTATAATCTAACCCTATTTTGAAATAATATAGAATGCTTGTGTCTAAAAGTAGAAGAACCGACAAAGTTATAATTTATTTTCTGAAAATTTCCCGACCCTTCCTACGGCAGCTATATGATATAATAAGATTTTGATAAAATTAAATTCGAAAATCTGAACCAATATATTAAACTCACACCCGAGATTTTACGAAGATATGCTAAGCAAGAAAGGAACTTCGGCACGCCGAAGTTTGTATACCCTTGCAGATTCCAATGGTATCAATTAAAATCTATCCCAATTTAATATAATATGAATTACTCTAGTATTTATTTTATTTTTACAGTTAAACATTTTTTTACATTTTTTACATGTAAGGTAAAATTTTTTTTTCCTTCACATTTACCGATCGTTTGAATGGCAGCTACATGATACAGTGGTCCGATTTTAATGAAATTTACAACAAAATTCTGAAATAATATATTTTTTTTTTAAAGAGTTATGTTGAAAACTGAAGAAGCTATATTTTTTTTCTACAAATTTCCTGACCGTTCCAATAGCAGCTATATGATATAGTAGTGCGATTTTTATTAAAATTAAATCAAAAAATCTAAAATAATATATAAAGCTTATAACCGAGAGTTGATCAAGATATGTTAAAAAACAGTGAAGTTATAATTTTTTTTCTACAAATTTATGGGTCGTTTGTATGGCAGCTATATGATATAGTCGTCCGATCTGGCTCGTTCCGACTTATGTACGAGTGAGAGTATATATAAAACTATCTGCAAAATTTAAAACTGAGGGACTAGTTCGCGTATAATCGGACAGACGGACATGGCTAGATCGACTCGGCTATTGATGCTGATCAAGAATATATATACTTTATAGGGTCGGAAATGTCTCCATCACTGCGTTGCAAACTTCTGACTGAAATTATAAAACCCTGCAAGGGTATAAAAACAGTGAAGTTTACAAAATATCGGTAAATGTGGAGAAAAACTAAATTTAACTTTACATGTAAAAAATGTAAAAAAAAATTTTAAACTGTAAAAGTAGAATGAATATAAAAGTAGTTCATATTATACTAGATAGATTATAGTTGATCCAATTGTAATCTGCAAGGTTATACAAACTTCGGCGTGCCGAAGCGTGCCGAAGTTAGCTTCCTTTCTTGTTTTCTGGATAAAGTAGTTTGTAACTTCTAAAGCTGGTGAAAGACGGCGAGTACACTATGACTATAACTTTTGTGGATATTTTTTTGACCAAAATCAACTTTTATCGGCTGCATCATGCTGCGTCTGCTGAAATGCAACGGCATTAACCAAAGCAACTCAGGGTATAACCTAATACATACACAAAATATTTACTAATTGTAGCGCGCACGGTTTTGTGGGGGTTAAATTTGAATTTACTGAATTACTGCATTGCTCGGCAATGAAGCTGTTCAGTCTGCCTTGCTGAAATCCGTAATTGCCTTTAAACAAGACAAAACCGGAGCCGAAAATATAAAAATTAAGGTGGAAAAATTAAACTTTTCTAACCAGGGACATTTCTTCTTTCAAATAAATGTATACTTATTTCTGGCAAGATTATGTTGTTGTCAAGGATTACGAAGCGAAGAAAATAAAATGGCGGCCTATGCCGGATCAGACCACTGGGTTTTCTACCTCTGCCATTACTGTCCCAAAAACTAACGAATTGCCTTGTTATTTCCTATCAGAATGCAAAAGGACAACGTAGTAAGCTTCCTAACTTGTATTCTGATATTAAGGTCCGAAGTTTTTCCAGCTGTTTTCACGGTGTATCAGCTAGACCGGGATGTCAGCCGAGGAGGTGGTGTCCCTATAGCGATTGACACCACACTTAAGTATTAAATACTAGCTTTCGAGGAGTTTAACGATATTGAGTTTCTCTGTGGGAAACTAAAGGTCAATGGTAGCTCCACTTTAACTACATGTTCCTACATCCCTCCATTGTCGCAAGTTCCTATTTATTGGAACCATCTTTCCGCTATCCAGTTGGTTTCCAACAAACTCTCAAATAGGGGCCCTTAGTAGTTCTAGATGATTTTAACATTCCTGGGTCTAATTGGTCCACAAATACTATTCAAACTGCTACACAAAATGAATTTATTGCTGGCTTGTTCGACATTTCGCTGTATGAAGTCAATCATGAACAAAATTCATTAGAGTGCTTGCTTGATATTTCTTTTGTCTCTGATCCGGCAAAAGTTAGTTTGGCCTGGGGCTCCGCCGCTGACCAACTCGAAGGTTTTTAACATACTACTGTCGATGGAACGCTCAACATTGGGGCAAGCGTACAGAGTATAGCTGACCGACCAGCCAAAAAAGTCTTCCGCTTTAAAAGGATAAATCATTTTATCTCTAAACTTAATTGGTCTAGACTATACACGTGCACTAACATGACATGGCAGATGCCATTAATATTTTTTACAATGCAATGAATTCATTTTTTACTGAAAGTTTTTTGTTATACCATCCATCAATCTCAAATAAGCCTCCTTGGTTTACTAAAGAGTTGAGTAGCCTAAAAACATAAAGTCTTAGTTGTATGCTAAATATAGACGCATCTGTTCTTAAACTGCTCTTTCCGTCTATTTAACTACTCGGTCAAACTTCACCGTGCTGAACACGCAGTGTCATAAAAACTATTTGACTCGTCGTGGCAGGGCCCAGTTCTCACAGGACCTTAAATAGTTTTATAACTTTGTTAACACTAAACGTACGCCTCAAACACATCCTTCCTCGCTTTCCATTGACAATACGACCGTAATTGATGATCAGGCAATAGCCGATCTATTTTCGCAGGGCTTTCAAGCAACATATATAAAATTATGCGAATCAGTCTCTCACAGTAAACGCATTGAATCAGTTTAAAAGTTTTTTTAACACTAATAATGATTAAATATGAGTTATACTGAATTTTAAGTGGTTAATTCTTTAACCTGAAAATTTTCCGGATAATCATTTACGGTTCCTGATAATAATAAATGGAAACAAAAAAGTAACAATAACTTTCATATCCTGTTATTTTTACAGATTCACATTTACAGTTTTGCATTTTCCTCTACAGTTACTGGTCATAGCTACATATATATGGCAGTTATATGATATAGTCGTCCTATATTCATAAAATTTAAACTAAACCTCTTAAATAATATAAAATGCTAATATCTCAAAGTGCAGAAAACAAGAAAGAAAGTTAACTTCGGCATGCCGCAGTTTGTATACCCTTGTTATATTTTGTACAAGTAAAATGTAATTTTTCTCCACATTTACCGATCGTTTCTATGACAGCTGTATGATATATTCGTCCGATTAGAATAAAATTTACAACAAAATTCTGAAATAATAAAGAAGGCTTATACCTCAAAGTAGAAAAAGTTATTTTGAAAACTGACGAAGTTATAATTTTTGTTCTAAACATTTCCCGACCGTTTTTATACCCTTGCAGGGTAGAAATGACAAACTACCGGTAGTCGCACCATCGGTAGTTTCGGGTTTTTTTTTTTTGCAAGCTATCGATACTATCGCGATAGTACCGACATAAAAATTTTTCTTAAAAAGCGGGTATTCATCTAATAAAATACTCAAAAAAAGTTGAGGGTATACGTTATTAATTTGAATAAGATTTTTAGGAGTAAAGATATAATATAGTAATAAATATATAAAAATAGTCGGACAAATTTTTCAGTTTTAATTTCTTGTGATATATATTTTTCTTTTCAATTTTTTCATCGTTTGGTTTCAAGCTTAATAATGTATGTATAACATAAAATCATTAAATGAGAAAAGTAATCTTTAAATTATTTTTATATAAAAACAAAATATACATATTTTCTATCTTAAAAATGAAATAATATTTAAGAGGTCCTGCCACTATTAAAAAAAAAGTATGAGATCAGTGTTAACACTTATAAGTCAGATATCCACCAATTTTTGTTTCTAAGCAACAGTTTATTAACTATTTTTGGTTTCAAATTGGATCTACGATTCGAAATTATTTGTCCTGCCTTCAAAAACATTCTTTCCGACTCGGTTGACGGACGGCTGGAACACAAAGAGACGATACTACCGCGATTGTTTTCAAACTACCGATAGTGGAAGCTGATCTTGATCAGCATCAACAGCCGAGTCGATCTAGCCATGTCCGTCTGTGCGTCCGTCTGTCTGTCCAGTTCTTAGTCTTCTATATACTCTCACTCGTACATAAGTCGGAACGGGCCAGATCGGACGACTATATCATATAGCTCCCATACTAACAATCCGTAAATATGTTAAAAAAAAACATAACTTCACTGCTTTTAAAGATATCTTGATCAACTCTCGGTTATAAGCTTTATATATTGTTTCAGATTTTTTAATTTAATTTTATTAAAATCGGACTACTATATCATATAGCTGCCATAGGAACGGTCGGGAAATTTTTAGAAAAAAATTATAGCTTTGTCAGTTTCTAATTTCTTCTACTTTTTGATACTAGCTTTCTAAATTATTTCAGAATTTTGTTTTAAATTTCGTAAAAATCGGACGACTATATAATATAGCTGCAATACAAACGATCGGTAAATGTAGAGGTAAATTACATTTTACTTTAGATACAATGAATACGAGAAAAATTATGAATAGTTGCTTGATATTTGAATTAAATATTGTTGTTTTATATATTGTTTCCGATTTTTTTATTTAATTTTAATAAAATCAGACTACTATATCATATAGCTGCCATAGGAACGGTCGGGAAATTTTTAGAAAAAAATTATAGCTTTGTCAATTTTCAACATAATTTCTTCTACTTTTTGATACAAGCTTTCTAAATTATTTCAGAATTTTGTTTTAAATTTCGTAAAAATCGGACGACTATATAATATAGCTGCAATACAAACGATCTGTAAATGTAGAGGTAAATTACATTTTACTTTAGATACAATGAATACGAGAAAAATTATGAATAGTTGCTTGATATTTGAATTAAATGCGCTCGCCAAAGATTGTGCGCAAAGGGTCACACTGACCAAAAGTGATTGGTCACACTGCGCCGAGGCGTTAGGCGCACCTAAGAAAGGGGCTAACGCCAGACAGGAGAGCGGGCTCACTTAAACCCGCCAGATCCCTATATAAGGCGAGCCGCAGCCCTTGTATCGGCACTTAGCAGCCGACAGCGTTCGGGTGGGGTAAGCCTACCTAGTAGTCAGCAGCGAAGTCTTTTTTTTCGGGCTTCTGAGCTGGTTGGCTAATACCACTAACCATACAACATATAGACTTAAAACACCGACTGCTCTTAATGTAAACAAAACAAAGCCAAACAGCTGTTTTTGTTTCTGCCCGCTCCCCTAAAAAGCAATCGTCGGTAGGGTATGCAGGCACCATCCGCTCGCAGAACAACAATAACATCTGATTTGATTTGTCAACCCCATAAGAGCATTCGGTGTTTTAAGTGACACCGACTGCCATTTGCCCTGTTCCTATCTCAGTAGATGGATTTTTAGTTATTCGAATACATGCATAAATGCAAAACATTTCACCGCTGCCACTGATTTGAATTTGTAAATAAATATGAAATGTATGCTGAAACATTAAGAAATATTTTATAACATATAACATTTTTATTTTTATCATTGACCCAATAGTGAATATGCCCATATTGATAGGGTACCCAATATGAACAGTAGCAAAAGACCAAATATTCTTGCTGGGCCGAAATGCAATGATCGCTCACATGCACCCGTGTCCGTGAATGCATGGACACGCATACATATAAAGAAGAATTCAAGCGCAGGAGCAACCTTCTCAAGATGCGCCACTCTGCGACTGAACTCTCGCAATCAGTGTGCGAGCATAAGAATGAGAGAGCGAAAAATCCGAGCGCACACGAAGCTACGGGGCCCGCCGCTCACAACCCGAACTCGAGCACACGAAGCCTCGGGGCCTGTCGCGAACAGCCCTACTACTATGTATTAGTTAGCTATCGTAGTAGTTCCCTCTTCACTCCTAATCTTAGATAAGTTTCCTTTCTTATTTTTAATTAAATTTGAAAATCTGAAACAATATATAAATCTCATAATCTCATATGTTAAAAAAAACAGTAAAGTTATAATTTTTTTCGACAAATTTACGGATCGTTTGTATGACAGCTATATGATATAGTTGACCGATCCGATTCGTTCCGACTCATGTACGAGTGAGAGTATATACTACTGTGGGCAAAAAAAACTCACCTTGTTTTCAATTTAAACTTCGCGGGCTATATATTTCGGGATAATTCTTTTTTTCTTAAGTAGACAGGAGTTTTAATGACTAGTGGGCAAATAATATATTTTCGCTAGTGTTTACAGAACGACCAAGAGTGCATTCTTCGATTTTTCAATGTCAAATTTAATTATGCAGAAAAGTGCCATCATATTTTGTATGGTGAATGGAATTTCGGCTGCGGAAACCTTGAAGACGTTGCAAAAGGTTTTTGGCGATTCTACAATGTCACAAAAAAAATGTTTATAAGTGGTATAAAGACTTCATATATGTATAATATATAATATATAATATATAATATATAATATATAATATATAATATATAATATATAATATATAATATATAATATATAATATATAATATATAATATATAATATATAATAATATATAATATATATAATATTTTTTAATGCGTGAAGCAATTTGTCTAAAAACATCAGAATTATGGGCCAACAACTCTTCTCTTTTGCACCACGATAATACACATTAGACACATATCGTTTCGCAACCACCGTATTCTCCTGATTTGGCTCCTTGTGAACTCTTGCTGTTCTTAAAACTTAAAAGACCACTACGGGGAACAAGATTCAAGTCAATTGAGGAGATAAAAGCCGAATCGAAGAAAGTGCTGATGGCTATACCGCAAAAGGACTTTTTGTCATGTTTCGAGGACATGAAAAAACGTTGGTATAAGTGCATCTTATTGAGAGGGGTTACTTTGAAGGGTACGACATTGATTTTGAAGAAAAGATATTTTTATGTTACAAACAAATTCAAATTTTTTTTTGCCCACAGTAGTAGAAGACTATCTGCAAAGTTTTATTCGGATAGCTTTAAAATTAAAAAACTGAAACGGACAGACGGACATGACTAGATCAACTCTTCTGTTGATGCTGATCGAGAATATATTTACTTTATAGGGTCGAAGATGACTCTAGGTACAGGTAAACTTCGATTGGTGTTTTCCTATTAGTTTTGATGTAAACTATTGTTATTTTGATTGTATTTGTACAATATTTAAAGTACATACCAAGATATATGCGGACATAGTCCTTGACCTCATATGGCGCTTCCAAGTCCTGCAAGAAGGCCACAAATGTTGGTACTGTAAAAAGAATTTTTGAAAAAAAAAAATTTTTTTTAATATATAAATACAAATATATAAAAGACGGTAAACTAAAATTGGGAAGGATATGTTTTCCTTTTCTACCAAACTTTTTTACTGCAATCTAATTAATTCAGAATTGGTTTCTATTATAACAAAGCAAATAATATCTAGTTTATATTCCCATATGTGTTACCGAAGTAATATACATTTTCATTTTCATTTTGATCGTTCCCACGGGAATTTCAGTCGTAGAATTAATTAAAACAAGAAAGGAAGCTACCTTCGGCACGCCGAAGTTTGTATAGCCTTGTAGATTGCAATTGGTTTAATTATAATCGATCGCTATCTAATATAATATGAATTACTTTCATGTTCATTTTATTTTTACCGTTTCACATTTTTTTTCATTAAGTATATGTAAAGTAAAATTAATTTGTCTCCACATTTACCGATCGTTTTTGCCGTTTTAAATTTTTTTCAAGTATATGTTAAGTAAAATTAATTTGTCTCCACATTTACCGATCGTTTGCTATTTAATATAGTAGTCCGATTTTTATAAAATTAAATCCGAAATTCTGAAACAATATATAAAGCTCATAGCCGAGAGGTTATGTTAAAATACAGTGAAATAATAATTATTTTCGAATTTTTACGAATTTAAGGATTGTTTGTATGGCAGCTTTATGATATTGTTGCTGGTGATGCTGATCAAGAATAAATAAACTTAATAAAAAAAACTGGGCTTAAAATTTAGCTTTCTTTCTTGATATAAATTTGTTATGTTGCTAGATTAAAAGGACTACTTGCTATTTGTATTCTTAATGCAATAATTTTTTTTTTTTTTTTTTTTTTTTTTGACTAGAATTATAATACCCTCTGCGTTATTAAAATAAAAATGGATATTTACCATCAACTTTAGCGGACATATTGTCCAAGCTCTTCATACACCAGTTGGTAAACTCATTTTCATACTCATTAACCTTGCTTATTGAGGGATCTGCTTGTCCCTTGAATTGTGGTTTTCGATCTTTATCCTTTTCTTCAATGGAAGCTGCAACTGCTTTCTGTTTAGGTTTCAATTTCTCGGATTGATTTTGTGCTTTAATAGCAGGCAATGTTTGGCTTTTTCGAAGATTTCGCGGCGATGTTATAGGGTTCGTGTTAGACTTATTCTGTGCCTGCAGAATTGACGAGGACCTAGTAGTGGTAGACGCTGCATTGGAAGATCCTCCACCTCCTCCATAATATGAAGTCTGATGCTGGTTACTCAACGTCTCTTCCCATAAACCTGAAGACCCAGAAAGCGCTAGTGGAGAGGCGCCACTCCATGCCTTATTGACATTACCCCAAATGTTTGACATCGTGGCGCCTCCTCCTCCAGCCGCTGTTCCAGATGCACTTCCCTGTAACAATCCAGTCCCCATATGTTGCTGTTGCTGCTGAAGCTCTACATCCCTTCGTTGTTCATTCGTTAATCGCTTGGCTTCTTCCGCCTGAATTTCCGCTAGACTCATAACTGGCATGGAAGTTGGTGCCACCGATTGCCATTTTAGGAGAACATCATTGGCTTCAGCTTGAGCTGCTGCATTGGCCCGGGATCGCTTGTCGAGTTGCTCCTGATGGCGCTGTTGGTCGGCTCGACGCTCTCGACGCTCTGCCTTTTGGATCTCAGCCAGACCAGGGGCAATTGTGCTGTTGGCATTCGGTGATCGGGCAAGTGACCAAGGCGCTATGGAACGCACCGAGGATCTCTGTGGCTCAAGTGTTTGGTCTCCGGCGGTTTTGAAGGCTGAATCCTTCGCAGCTTGAGGTTGTGCATTGCTATTGCTACCTATCAGAGCCTTACGACGTTGAGCTTGTATCTGCTGTTGCCGCTCCTTTTCCTCTTGCACTTGTCGGGCTCTTTCTTCGGCTTCTTGAAGGGCCCGACGCTTTTCCTCTTCTAGTTGTTGGCGTTTACGTTCCTCTTTTAGGCGTCGCTTTTCTTCGGTCTGTTCTTTTCGTCGTTGATCCTCATCGTTGATTTGCTTTTGTTGTTGCCTAGTATTTGAAATTAGCTTGTTATTATTTGATTGCTTATGCTCCTTTTTTTTATAAGGCTCATTCAATGATTTAGCTACATCTTCGAGATGTACATCTGTTGCGACGTGGGGTTCACGGGGTTCTTCCAAAGAAATCTGTTCATTCTTCAAGTTTTCCCCATCTAGTTTTTTCTCAACAAAACTACTAGTTGGCTGTAGTTGCTGTTGCTGCTGATCTTTTTGCATTATTTGTTGCTGCTGCTGTTGGCTCTGTTCCTCTTCCAATGTAGCCACGTCCCATAGCGTTCCTTTTGGCCATTGCGAAGAGGGGTTTGTAGGTTTTACAGACTGAGGAGGCAGCCACATTGGTATCATTAAATTTTGAGCAGTTAACAATTGTGTTTCTTCAACAGAAGAATGTAGTTGCTGAGGAGATTCTGTTGCAACTGTTGGCTGCTGACCGTTGCCACGTAATAACATTCTCAAATTATATTCGTTTAACAAATCCAAATCATTTCTTGAGGGCAATTCCTCCGGTTTGGGGTTTATTAACTGCTGCTGTTGCACTAGCTGTGCGTTCAATATGAAGTTATTAGCATCTAATAGATTATTATCAACTATTGATCTTTGTTGAACGTTTTGTTGATCCTTCTTACTCTGCTCTGCCACCAAATTGAATAGCTCTCTGCCTGCCATTGGATTTATGACAGACAAAGTGTTACTTAAGCTATTTAAACTTGTTAAATAATCGGGCAAAACAATTAATTGTACTTTTCGACGTACAATAGCTTCACGTTCTACTGCCGAAAGTCGCTGGAAACAATCGTTTTTCGTCAATTCCGCAAGTATTTGGTACTCTTGATGCTGAACATATTGATCCTGCAACATTTGGAAACGCATCGATAGCAATTGCGATGTATTACCCATTAAATTTCCTTTAATGGCCAAAGTCAGAGCTTCAGCGGCGGCCGTTACATTGGCTTTAAGGGTTTCATCGTTTTGATGTTTACGTGGAAGCAAGGGAATTATGGGCATGGCAGCGGTTGAAAGTGAAACAGTTGGAAGCGTAGCGGCTGTTGGAAGTATCTGTGGCTGAGCTCCTCCTTCCAGTAACTGCTGCTGTTGATTTCCAACAGAAAGACTACCTCCGTCTAGTAACTGCTGCTGATTTCCACCACGCAGGTCTCCTCCTCCCTCCAGTAATGGCTTTTGACTACCTTCCATTTCCAATTCTAATGGTGATGGCAACAAGTGGCTGTGCGTAAATGGCATGTTTCCATGACAAAATTTTATAAGTTCGCCCAAGGGACGAAACCGATTATCCGCAAACCTACGAACAAATAAATTTTCATTGAAATAACCTGCACGATACCACTCTGTCATTTCTAAAGCGCTAAACGGCCCCTGGACGTTCGTTTGCGGATCGCGATAAAACCACAAGTCGTTAAGGTTCGAATTCAAAGAATTAATCAAATGGGAATGATGATGTTGATGTAAGGGTGGAGCAGGCGGAAGAAGAGAGAAATGCTGCGGCGTTGGCTGCTGATGTAAATGTTGTGGCTGGTGTCGTTGCAGATGACTTAAATGAATTGGTTCGGAAAACGAAGCATTTTGAAGTAAAGATTTAGCGGCTAATTCCTCGCCTGATGTTGCATTCTCATTGGTTGCATTTGATTCCATTATAAGATCAGCAGCTGCAAATCTCTGACTATTATCAGATCTTAAATTAATATCATCATCCATTATTAATTTCTCAACTTCAACGGCCGCTTCCTTGATTCTATCCGAAATGTCAGTACCGTGCATAATTTTGGGATCTACAGTAATTACATCACAGTTGTCTTCATCGGCCCTTACTTTAAATTGTACATTATTAGAGCAGTTTTCCTGATTCTTTTCACTTTCCTTGTCACTACCTGGATCCTTTATAACTTTTGTTTCGATTTCAGGGTCAGCCGTTCCGGGCGTATTTTTAATTATCGGTTCATCATTATGATCAGTGCCATGAAAGGCGCCGCTAGCATCAAAGCTTCCACCGACTTCGGATGGATTTTCCATTGCCCATTCCGGTAAATTATCATCATTTACAGCCTCTACACCAGTCCACATTTGAGAACTCTTCACCCCGGATGTTGAAACGCGTACAGAAGAGTGGCCAGTTCCAATACCCGATTGTTTCCTTTCACGATCAATGCTTACAGTGCCAACAGAGGAAATGGAACGATGCATCATAACATTAGTCTGTTGACTCTCGACATTGGAATCATCGTCACGCCAACTCGTTGATCTTCCTGAAAAAAAGGAAAAGAGGAATTCAAAACAATTAATTTAGTTATACAATATTATTTTGAGAATATTGAGAACATTTAATTTACAATACAATATTTTTTTAGAATATATATTTTAAACTTATACTAACATTAAAAGAAAAACTGCGGAACCTACCCCATCGATGACTGTTTGTACCAAAACTGCTATTAGTATTTCCGCCGCCGCTACGCCACCCGGCGACCATATCTGAACCACTACCAGCAACTACTGGGCCGTCGCCGGAACCATCTTCATTTCGCGTTCGTCGCCAGTTTTCCATGTTGCTGTTGCGATGATGATGGCTAGCAAACTCTTTTCGCGGACTCGAGCCTGGCGTACCATTCCAGTCAACAATGCCACCACCGCCCCCTCCTCCACCACTAGTTATTGTTGACGTGTTATTAGCGATCGCCGAATCACCAGTTCCATTCCGATCAACCCAATTACGTTCGGCGGGCTGCTTTATTGAAAACGATATTTTTTTAACGAATTTCCATTTCATTATTTCCAGTTTTACCTTGATATTCATTGCAGAAGTTGCTATCGAATTTTCATCAAAAATACCACTGGGACGTTGAAATATTGGATGATATACCGATTTACCTCTCATTCGGCCACGATCAACGACTCCTCCGCGTCCAGCTCCACGCGAAGAAGAGCCAAAGCCACCAGAGGAACGCTGCAACCAAGCAGGCCGCGACTAAAATCCATATTACATAGTTATTTATAAAGTTTTAATTCACATTCACATTAGATCAAACACAATAACTTACGCTATTTCCCATAGGATTTGGAGTATTATCTTCTTCAGAGCTAGGCGTTAATGCTAACGGATATTGTACTTTTTCCACAAACAACTTCTTAAATGAAGGCAAAATTTGTGGCAACAAACAGTTGCGATCAAAGAGGGATAACATTTCCTCGCGGCCATAACGGTATTCAGGAAACAAGAAATTACGCGAAGCTGAGGCTGATGTCGCCGTATTGACACCTCCAGAAGCATTTACGCTGTATGTGGTGCTAGTGGAGCCGCCGGAAGGCTCAGCTGACATATTGCGCAACCATTCCGGGCCAAATTTCATTGAATCTGTCATGTTCTGACTTCGATCTTTTGCTGGTTCAATATTATTCGTAGGCTGACGCTAAATTCGATGGGAATAAACAAAAGAAATTAACGTTAATGACGTCTCATATATTAACTTTGGTGGTGAATTTAAACATTTAAATTAAATAATTTAAATGTGAAATTTTCAAGTGCTAAAGTGAGAAATTTTAAGTGCATGAACCATGCATCTTAATACAATTGCACATATGTAAATATATATACCTTAACTAAAACTATTGAGGTCTGAAGAACAGATCCATTTAATATAAAAATACCTAATATAGTTAAAGAAAGAATTTTTATAAAATTTTTAGTAAAAAATACATTAAATAGGGCAATAAACAAAGTACTTAGAGTACAAAAAGTCGCAAAATAGACAACATAACCTTAAATTATACCATACAATACAAACGAAATCCACACATGCAACACACGCATTTAGATTTTATATTATTTACATATGTGTGTTAGTTCGCAACCATATACTTAGTCGTAATGATTATTTAGAAAACCATATCCTCTATACTTGTACAAATATGAACAAATGAATAATTAATATTTCTTATATAGTGTTTAACGTATGTACATATGTATAAGATTTTCAGCTTTTAAGATACAAGTTTTTATGTTGAGGAAACAGATACTTATGCGTTAAAACAGATATTTATTAAAACTCAAGTTTATAACTTCTGCTCTAATTAAGAGAAAAAAAATATATATAGTTATGCTCTACTTACACGTACTACAAATGTATGTTATAGAAAAATAGCATTTATGATTAAAAAAATTTTAGTGTGGCCATCTTTAAAATACCGCCAACATACCAAAATATTATTTTATACCAGTACTCCACTATTCAAACATAAATTTACATTTCGTTTTATATATATTTTAAGCCAAGTATCATCTACGGTTAAGGCATAATGATACTATAGTGCAGTTTTCATTAATCAGACATTTGCTTACCTTGAAAGAGACAACTATATATGTTCTTTTGCATGAAATATTTTGGTAAAGCGACTACGCACGTCGCACAGTAGCGCCTTTTCTCATTTTAGGTTGCAAAAATCATAACTTTTGAACCAAATAAAATATTCAAATAATTTAAACGGCGAATAGCAGGTAATTGTTGTAAAACTTACATATGTTTTGAATAATGTGTCACGCCCACCCATTTGGCTTTTTATAGGGTATCAAAGTGTATTTTGAATGCAAAAAAATATATAAATTTTTAAAAATAATTTTTGGCTGACCCTAAACAAAATTTTTTTGTCTTTTTTGTATTAGTATTATTTCATTCCATACAAAAAAAAAAAAACATGAACAAATTCAAAATTTTAACTCTAATAAACGTTTTTGCGCTTAAGTAAGACCAGATTTTTTGGTATTTTTGTATATTTTACCCCTGAGTTGCTTTGGTTTATGCCGATGCATTTCCGCAGACGCAGTGTGATGCAGCCGATGAAAGTTGATTTTGGTCCAAAAAATATCCACAAAAGTCGTAGTTATAGTGTACTCGGTGGCTTTCATCGGCTTCAGAAGATATAGACTACTTTAGCCAGAAAAAAGTGAAAAAAATGGACACCTGGAAGGTAGCGATTTACCTGTGCAAGCCCAAACCCAAGTGTCGTTTCTTTCAGCTTATTTTATAGGTAATGAATGTATCTATCGTTTAAAGATAAAAACATGACAAAAGGTAATCTACATTTTCAGTAATGCTACCTGAAAGTCGACCAATTTTCAATTTTATTCTCCTATGATGCCAAAATGGAAAAATCATCTTTGAATGCTCATATCATCTACAAAAAAGCCATAAAATTATTTTTATTGTAGATTCTTAATCCTTGGGAAATTTTCTGTCGATTAAGTATGGTAAAAATCGTTTTTGCGACATCGACTTTTTTGATATTTGCAACGGCTTTTGTTCTAGAGGCGCTACTGTGCGTCGTAGCATCTAAGTTTACCATACTCAAAGAAAACAATATAGCACATAAGTTTGCTCTTTTCAGATCTCAACGAAGTGACTGGTTAATAAGAACTGCGTTACCGTGTTCTAGCACCATAATGAGCAGTAAAACATTTTTAATTAAAATCTTAATCATAATAGCTGTACTTTTGTAGATACAAAATTTTCCTTTGCTAATGCCTAAGCCATTGCATTACAATTTGCATCGCACTTGACTAAACCCTTAATTAGCTAACAAATCCATACTGAAATCTCTAACTAATGCGGTAGTGTCATAATGGTATGAACAAAAATTTAAATTAACATGTTCATTAAAGGTCAAGTTGGCGAAATGGTTTCGCAATTAGAATTTTTTGTTTATTGCAATTATTTGCTAAGACGAAACTGCACTACTTTACTTAGACTATATTTTGAGTCTTATCGTCATGCACCCATTTTTGGGCATTTGCTCGATGTTAATGAAAATCAATTGAAAATCTGCAATATTTTGTCATCAAATTTATTTTCATATAGTGCAAATTACATCTTAAACCGTCTGCGCTTCTCCAGTCGTCAAACAGTCAAATGACTGTTTTTTGTTTTTTGACGTTTTGCATGAGCCACAGCTGTTGATCAGCTGTTATCGGATGGTGGAAGGTGAATCGGAGTTTCACATATGTCGAAAATTCCAACTGTTATACACGGATGGATTTTATAGGAAAACAGTATAATAGTCTTCCTACAGGGATCCATCCACTTGCCTCCATCCGTTGAACTAACGGTGCATAATTTGCTCAGTTTGTTCTTTATCTAATTGCCCATCCATATCTAACCGATTTCTGTTGCCAATGGTTTTTCGGTGCAACTCTGAATTCTTATTCTTATCGGTACCATTCAATACGGGTTGGCTTCAGGCTCTCTTTAATTTTGTCCAGAAGCGAGAATAGAGCGCTCAAGAGCCGGGAAGAGAGCGATCTAGATCCAGCCGCTCTCTTGTACTTAAACAGTGACAGCCGTCGATTGTTTGTGTGCACAAATATTCTCTGGCATCGTAGTTGCATGCAATTGTTCGTGTTCTAAGTCATAAAACACCCTTATTTTTATAAAACTAAGTTCATTTTGGAAGACCAATGGTTCCTTCCATTTTAAAGAACTAATATTTGTATGACACTTATAATTATTATATGCTTGTGGTATATTCGATAGTAAAAGCTGGATATATGTATATTATGTTACACATAATATTTTAAATATGACATTACATTGAAACATAAGGGTATAAAGCGTGCGACGATTTGTGTGTACACATGTGAATTTATTTGATATTATTGAATACTTTTATACTCTAGCAGGGCATTATAATTTCAGTCAGTAGTTTGCAATGCCAAACGCTCCATGCAGGCGTGGAAACGATATATATAATTTTGTTATTATTTTTAATATTAATATTATGATATAAATACAAATAGTAGCACTTATATACATATATATTTTATTTTTTAATTTCATGTAAAAAAAATAAAATAAAAATCAAAACAAACAAACACAATGCATTACATGTTTAGATCAGCTGCTTCTGCTGCCGCTCTTGCCTCCACTCTACCTAACAAGTGGTCAGTAGCACAAATTATAAAATTCAGTTTTTGGTGCTCACACACACAAACGCACATGCTTACACCTTTGTTAACTCATACATGCAAGCGCATTCCATAATTAGATTTTTTTATCAACTGTGTAAGAGCGGCGAAAGCACAATTGTCGTTGCTATCGGGATAAACAGTCCCATAGCAAATCGAATGTATGGTCGTAAGCCATCTTAGTTGAAGTGTCTTTGGTATTACTGTACCATAATGCCATAACCACAGTATGACAAATTGGAAAATGCATTTCTGGTCGAAAAAAAGCATCAGTTATCGATATATTTAGGTCTAATTCAGTATTGCTAATTTAGCTATATTTACGCTACAAACGCAGGATAAAAATTTATATAGCGAATATCGGTATTTATAGCTTTAGCCCAACCAATTCTATTTAAGTTTTAAAAAATTATGCTTATATTTTTGTTATTTTTCCGCCGACATAACCTATACAACGTTTCACACATTTGACTCAGATATTTCGCGTAATACCTGACGGATACTTCTTCTGCTCTTCGATATATATGTTGTGCAGTTTTTTGCTCACTAAATATAAAATAATTTAAAGTAAACTAAAAAAGAGTTCAACGGAGTCAATAAAGGTCTTATTTTTAATTTATAATTTATTTTACAAGTCTCTTTTTATGCGCTGGTTGGCTTTTCTATGACCTAAAAAGTTGGCAACACTGGTTTTATTGTAAGCGATAGCCTGAGTCTTTATTTATTATTTTCCCGCTCTAGTTGTTTGTTAGCCGGCAATGTTAAATGTAATGGAGTTTTCGGTGCGCTTAAAACATATGATTTAAAGTTACACTTGCTTACAGATGAGCATATTTATTTAAGTCACTGTTAATAGAAATTAAATTATTGAAGTCTATTTGAATAAGTATAATAGAAGGCGTGGACTGTAAATCTCGAAGAATGTGTACCTGGCGCCATCCCGAAGTTTTCCTAGTGTACATACATACGTTAATTTTTTGTTAATCACTAAAAAAAATTTTTGATGTTTATTAACGGTTTTAAATTATTAATATAGAACCCTATCGCTACGTTTTAAAGTAAATGTATTAATTCCGATAAGCTTTTGTTTAAAAGTAACTTGATATGTATTCATTTGTGTGAGGAAAGGGCAGTGGCAAAAAAAAGTTACCAAGGGGTGAGTGACACAAAATTTGTAAGTTTAGGGGTTGGTTATGATGAGCGCGGTGTATTCCAGTACAAATCGTAGGAATGGTAATGCCGTATGTAGAAAAGTACATACATTTTTTAATTTACCTAGCGGACGGTTAACAATTACCCAAAGTGTACATATGTCCCACTTACAGACCATCCTCTCGTAGTGTCAAGTGGAGGTTTGCCAGTGCCAATACACACATAGGTGTATCTCTTTAATAAACATTTGTATGTATAACAAGTACTTATAGGTTTTTTTATTCCTTTTATCGCAGAAACTTCATGAACAAAACGTGAAATATCGTAAGGATTATTTATTGCAAAAATGTGGCTGAATGAACTAACATATAACTGGAATTAAGTGGATTGAACTTAGCATTCATTTTCATTTCATCTATAAATTTTCCATCGCCATCCTTACGGATATCGGAACCTGGAACAATACAAAACTAAAAGTAGACAAGTTGTATTAAAGATTTTGAATGAAATTAAAACAAAAATGAATCCTGTACACCAATTATTGGCTGAACAACAGCCAAAAGTTCATCATACATCATCTAATGTGCCAATATCCTTATCAGAGGATCCACGAACTCTGCAATTGGCATTGGAATTATCATTGGTTGGCTTAAATGACCATCAAACAAGTTATGCCCACCAGCAGTCTGCTCAACCTTTGGCAGCCGTACAAAATGACTACGAATTGGGCAACTCGAAACCGGATAACACCAGTATGCCGTTAACGTCGTCATCCAGCAGCTGCTTTTTATTGCCAACAGCAACGGGCACCGGCATCAGTACGGTCGCTCTAGAAGATCGTTCCAAGAAATCACAAAACATGACCGAATGTGTTCCAGTGCCCAGTTCAGAGCATGTGGCCGAAATAGTCGGTAGGCAGGGTAAGTAATCTCGCATTAGGTATTATTTAAGTTTTAATCGACTTGTACACACATTCGACAGATTGTACTTACTGCTCTGCAATCTGCAGGGAGCCTCATTTCCCGATAAGAGCAATGAGATCAATATGTATGATAGACTGTATAAAATTTAAAATATTTATATAAAGGTTTTCCGCTCCTGCATAAATTGACAGAACGTTTTTTTTTTTTTTTTGTTAGCTTTAGGATACATACATATATGTATATTAACACAATTTGGATAAAATTTAAAACGTTAATTTAAAATCGTTTAAAATACCTTCAATTGTCTATATGCAAAAATGTTGAAAGGTATGTAAACTTTCATTACATATTTACAAATGTATGCATACACTCGCCCACATCTCTGGATACACCTAGGAAAAAACACATTTTTAGATTAGATTTCTGATTTCTCAGAAATTATTATACATACCAAGATAGGTTCTAGCAGGTTCTAAGACATCTCTAAATGGCAGTTTGGTTAACTGACAATCATCAACATGAACGACTTCGTTTCTATCATTATCGGCTTTTCTTATGGTGGAAATTTTTTTATTAATTCCTGCAGTGGTATCCACATTTCTTATGGCCACATAATCACATATTTGATATTCTCGAGGAGCTGGAATTCTAAATATTGACAGATGCGTGCTCACGAATGCATGCAAACTCTATAGGTTCTTGATCGGATTTATTCTCTGAGTAATCAGGAAACTCGTCAAATATAGGTCCCTTCTGTACTCATCCAAACAGTAAAACACTGATCGGGACCTGTGTTCTATTAAATTATTTGTACCAATCGGGCTGACTAAGAGGTTCTGCTAATTTCCCTAGCATCGGAGTTAACACCCGCCTTACACGCTCCATCTGGCTATTAGTCTGCTGCGCTCCAGTGGTCACTTAATGTGCTCAATGTCTCGCACTTGACAAAAGGTGGTGAACTCAAGTGACGTAAGACAAGTACCACGATCCGATATAATCCTTTGGGGTCGACTATAAAATTCTAAGAATTTACTAAACGCATCTCGCTTCTCTTGTAGTAGCTGTATTTACTGAAAAGAGTTTGACAAACTTGGTAAAAGCATCAATAACGACTAGGAGGTGCTTTATCTTTGAAATTATAAATTATTATGCTCGGCAAGGGGCCTAAATGATCTATATGGAGTGTATGAAACGGAATACAAATTTTCGGAATACTGTGCACGGTTTTATTATAAAGGTAATTTCCAATAAAATGTTCTCATGTCTGGAAACCAATAGGTCCTTCTCAAATCCTTAGCGCACTTATTTGCTGCCAAATGTCCTATTCTCTCGTGAGATTTTCTAATTATCGGTTCTTTCATACAAACAGGCACATATGCACAAATAAGAATCGGCGCCGTTCTTTCTACATACATCCCTTAACTCAAAGTTACGGTTTATAATCGAACTATATTTTGAACTCTCATTTGCTCCGTTTGCTCCGGAAAAGTATTCTCACGAAACTACAATTTATCATCTCCCCAGTCTATTTTACTACCCTTAAATTCACCATTCTTTTTCTCTTCTTAACAAAGGTTCTCTTCCAACATAACAAGTATTCTCTTTAAAGGGTCTTCACAACGAATATCAAATAACATAGTATCTACAGGAGTGTCTATATGGATCTCGTAAAAGCATTCTACTGCTTCCATTAAGGTTGTCTCTAAAAGTTTGTCTCTACGATCGTGTCTATGGTTTTTAAAAAGTTTGCCTCCACGGTTCTTTACAAGGTGTTTTCTACGGTTCTCTACAAGGTTCTTAAACAAGTGTTCATTATCGACAACTTCAGTATTTCGCTTTACAAGTTCTATTTGTCGGCTCAAAGCTTCTAAATGGGCCATATTCACACTGGGTCTATATATATATAACTCCCTCAAGGGTTTAGCTATACGCGCAAATTACAGGACGCAAATTACAGGACACACTAGGCTTTATCCCAAAATTACTGACATTGTATCCCATAAACTCGCTTTTTTCTTTAAAAAATACGTTTTTCGTCTTGTTTATCTTCAATTATATCGTTAATACGATCTAAAAGTTTTCCCAAAATCACCAGGTGCTTATCTACAGTATTTGTCACTATACCTATATAGTCCATATAAATTACTAGGCTCTTCTGTCTTAAAAAGCCTGAAAACGTTTCTGAAATAAATCGTTGGAACACTGAAGCTCCATTCTTCAATCAAAGGTACTCGAAACAGGCCCCATCCGCCCTCGAAAATTCTGCAACTCCACGTGATGTTTCCTCCAGCTTACCGGGTTCAACTGCTCTAGGTTTAGCTCTTTCAGCTCCAAATGTTCAAGGTTTGGCTCCTTCAGGTTCTGCTTCTCCAGTTCGGTTGATTGTCCATTATGATTTTCGCCGCTGCACTCAGTTGATAAATTGTGGACGTCTTTTTCGAAAACCACGTTTTTCCACTCCAGGATAGCTTTCAGCTCAGGTTCAGTCTTTTTTATTATATCACTATATCCCATAACCACGGTGTTCACTATTATACGGTCCTACATTAGGTATGTAAACCGTAAGTATTTCTTTATTTTTTTAATTTGTACGTCTCTCCATGTTGGCGCTCTCCAGATAGTGATCACATCTTCTCTATCGTGCATGGTCGATGACAATAATATCGAGTGCACGGTTATACGATATTTACACTACTTACAATTTAAATTTTGATTAATTTGTCAACAAAAGTTCTCCAAAAAAGTGCATACACAAAAGTCTGGATACACAAGTACTCATAGCTTCGTATTATGGCTTTAGTAGCTAGTTTGATACCCATCCCTGCATTATGTTTTCCTAAAGCAATGTTTTTGATGTATTTTGTATTTGTATTTTCAAATTCTGCGCTCAAAAAAAATTATTTTCTATGCCCAACCGTTGCTCACTTTGTAGTAAAATCTCGCGTAATATGGTCATATAGTCAATATTATTTATGGTGAAGTCTATAGATTTAAGGTTTCCAACGGGGCCTGCTGCCATGCAGCCCCAAAGCATTACTCTGCCGCTTCCATGATTAATAGTCGGGTACAAATTGTCTTTATCCAGCGCAGTACCTCGTTTTCTCGCTATCAGTTTTGTACCCTTGCAGGGTATTATAATATCAGTCAGAAGTTTTCAGCGCAGTGAAGTTATATCCGTATATATTCTTGATCAGCATCAACAGCCAAGTCGATCTAGCCATGTCCTTCTGTCCGTTTCTAAACAAACTAGTCTAAACTTGCGACACGTAGCGTGCGACACAATGGGTTTACGGCTTTTCTAAAAATTTGTAAACATTATTAAGACCAAACGGTCGGTTTTTGTCTTCTAATATTCTTAACTTTCTTTAGGATATTATCTTTCTTAGGGTTTATTTTGCATAATTCGCTAAAAATTGCGTTTGAAAGGAAAATTTTGAAACTAACTTCCACTTTGTGTAGCGTGCGACACGTCACAATTTTATCAATTATTTTCAAAACAGTGACTCCAGTGAAATTGAACCTTATACCCTCCGAAAGTACTCTCAATTCACTCTAAACAAATAACAAAAGTTTACGGTAAATCTTAAAAAAAAACCCCAAAAATTTATTTTCATTAGCTTAAATCGTGCGAATGTAGCGTTTCAGATTTTTGGATTTCATTTTATAAAAATCGGACTACTATATCATATAGCTGTCATAGGAACGTTAGGGAAATTTTAAGAAAAAACAAAAAAGGAAGCTAACTTCGGCACGCCAAAGTTTGTATACCCTTGCAGACTTCAATTGCATTAATTATAATTTAACCCTGTTTAATATAAAATAAATATCTTTCATATTCATTTTAATTTTACAATTTTCAATTTTTTTACATTTTTACATGTAAAGTAAAATGTAATTTCCCAGTAGACAAAATCTTCGTAAATAATATTACAATCGGACGTTTTGCGGATTTCAGGCGGACAAAACGTCCGATTTCAGACTCAAAAACGATAATAAAGTGAATCACCCGTCCTGGGGTTTGTGGCAGCAAAACCTATCATTTTCGGAACCCGAAAAAGATACGTTTGCGGACCTTTTGCGATATCATTTACTGAACTCTTGCGATCTTGCGGGTGTCACGCTTCCAATATTAAAAGCGGGACCACTTTTGTATCA
>VNJS01002698.1:0-12190 GCA_008042575.1 Drosophila watanabei | reverse complement strand
CCACATTTACCGATCGTTTGTATGGCAGCTATATGATATAGTCGTCCGATTTTTATGAAATTTAAAATAAAATTCTAAAATAATATATAATGCTTGTATACCAAAGTAGAAAAAGTTATGTTGAAAACTGACAAAGTTATAATTTTTTTTCTGAAAATATCGCGACCGTTCCAATGGCAGCTATATGATATAGTAGTCCGATTTTTATAAAATTAATCCAAAAATCTGAAACATCATATAAAGCTTATAACCGAGAGTTGATCAAGATATATTAAAAAACAGTAAAGTTATGATTTTTTTTCAACAAATTTACGGATGGTTGTATGGCAGCTATATGATATAGTCGTCCGATCTGGCCCGTTCCGACTTATGTACGAGTGAGAGTATATAGAAGACTATCTGCAAAGTTTCAATCAGATAGCTTTAAAACTGAGGGACTAGTTTGCGTAGAAACGGACAGACAGACAGGCGGACAGACAGACAGACGGACAGACGAACATGGCTAGATCGACTCGGCTGTTGATGCTGATCAAGAATATAAATACTTTATAGGGTCGGAGATGACTCCTTCACTGCGTTGCAAACTTCTGACTGAAATTATAATACCCTGCAAGGGTATAATAAGATAGATTTAAACCTAAGAATTGCGAGATGGGCCTTAGAGCTACAAGAATTTGATTATGAGCTAAATCACAGGGCAGAAAAGCAAATGCAGCATGTGAATGCACTGAGTAGGTGTAATAACATAATGATAATAGATGCAAATACATTTAAGAGTAATTTAATAATTTGTCAGGCAAGGGATACAAAGCTAAAAGAAGTTAGGGAAGTTTTAGAGAAAAGAGAACATAAATGGTTTGAAATGAGAAATGGGGTTATATATAGAAAGGATAAAAACAGAAATTGCAACATGTTCTGTACAAGTATCATGATGAATTAGGTAACATTGGAAGAGATAAAATGTTAGATGCAATTGGTAAAAGTTATTGGTTTCCGAGCATGAGAGAAAAGGTTTGTGACCACATCCAAAATTGTTTAAATTGTTTAGCGTACTCGCCTAAAGTAGGTTAAGGAGATGGAATTTTGCACAGTATACCAAAAGCCATTTGAAGATATTCATATCGATCATTATGGACCAGTAGACAATAACAGATCAAAGAAGCATATTTTAGTAGTGATAGATGGATTCACGAAATTTGTTAGGTTGTACACTACGAACACAACAAATACAAAAGAAGTTTTGAATGCTTTAGCAGACGATTTTCGTGACTTTGAGGAGGAAAAAAATATAAAAGCACATAAAGATTGCTACAGGGTCACCACAAGTCAACGGTCAAGTGGAGCGATTAATTAGAAGTTTAGGACCGATGATTGCAAAACTTTCAGAACCAGAAAGAGGATTACACTGGGATATAGTAGTAGAGAAAGTGGAGTACTCGTTAAATAATACACTTCACAGCAGTATTAAACAGCTTCCAACTGAGATTTTATTTGGAATAAGTCAGAGAGGAGAAGATAGTGATGATTTTAAGCAAAAATTAGAAGAGAAAGAAAAAATAAGGGATGTATTAGAATCCGAAGATGAAATAATTGAGGAGAATAGGAAAAATTTGTAACGACTTAGACGAAAGTTAGAAGGAGACGAAGAAATTGGAGAAAATTTAGAAGTCAAAGATGAAATTAAACAAGCAAATATCAAAAAGTTAGAACAGCTTAGACAATAAGCAGAAAAAAGTCAGAGGAAGTCTCAATTAAGAAATAAAACCTATTACAATGCGAAAAGGAAAATGAACTCGGAATACAGGGAAGGTTATTATGTCCTGGTAAATCATTTTGATAGTACCGCTGGAGTGAGTAGAAAGTTAATACCGAATAACAAAGGACCGTACGTTATAGGAAAAGAATTGAGAAATGATAGATTTTTGCTAAAAGACATTGACTGGTTTCAACTATCTCGGAATCCATACCAATGGGCTTGTAGCTCTAATTTCATTCGGCATTGGATGAAAGACGAAAGTAAATCTAGGTAAATAAAATGTAAAGATATTAATAGGAAAGTGTAAATTGAAATTGAAATAATTATTTAAATTGCATATTTTGTAACTAGTTTTAAGATTTAAACGTTTTGTAATGCCAAGATAGTGGGCTATCTCAATGTCAGGACGGCCGAGTTGTAAGTTGGCCACACTAAAACCGAGATGTATACCTCTTTCGATAGAGAGGATCGTTCTCTCTCTCAAGAGAGACCCTTAGGCTGCCTGCGAGCAGCGAAATTAGTTGGTGATATACAATTAAGAAGACCGCATGTGAATGAAGATGTATTAGAGAGACACAAATAAATCGTGTTAGATCCTGTCACACTACCTACGTACATTGCAATTTTTCTCATCTCCTCTCTGCTCGTACAGCGTGCACAAACACCTGCACCATACATTCCTAACGTGCAAAGAACGGCGACACGTGCCGAGAGGAAAAAATCCTCCACCAACGATTTGGGAAAAATTTAATCACAGAACAGAATTTTTTAAATTATCCGAATATTTTTTTGTTTATTTGTGAACACTTACCGAAATCCGTGTTAGCTGTTTTCTAGCGTTTTCAGCTTTTTTGTGTAGTTTTGTTTCTCCATTTCACATTCGTTATTTATATTTTCGTGGTGTTCCAAAATTAAAATACAGTAGAGAAAAATATAAAAGGGATAACCAGCTAATTTTCGCCAGACTTGGTTGTTATAAAAAATAATTTTGGCTAGTTTCTTTTATTTTTATTTCATTTACTTGTTTATTTTATTTTATTTTTGCTGGCTTGTAATTTGATTTTTCACACGAGCTTCTACAATTATTAATCGTATTCCAGAAGCTAAGGTCTGATAATTGCAAATAGCAGGTAGATAAGTATAGCCAACTCCACAGGCTAAATTTTGGCTATGTTTGTTTTTTTGTTCTTTCTGTTCTTTCTTTTACCGTTTCTACGATTTTTCTTGTCGTATTCCCGAATACAAAAACGAAATCTGTTTCGAATAAGTGGCTCATATTTTCCCCCCAATTTCTGTAGCCAGTTCCTAGCCATTTTTGACTAGTTTTATGTTTTTTATTTGCTATCTTGTGCGAATTCAGCTATTTCTGCACATCGGCTGTAGTTTGATAGTGTCTACTGTTTGATTTCTATTGATTCGACGATTTAAATTCGGACTATGTGTGTTTTCTCCAATTGAGCACCGACATTTACCGGTGACAAGAAACCGACATCTACCCCAGGGAAAGAATCAAAAGCTAATCCGGGCTCTTCGCTTGCCTCTAACAAGTTAGAGCGGTATCTACTCCTAAAGGAAGGAATCTTCCATCGACAAGCTCATAGACAACGCATACAATTGTAATTTCCAAACCGTTGGCGAAGTTTTTTAGCGAGTCTTCACTTGCGTTTAAGCCAGAGAATCCCTCAGCTTCCGGAAACGAATTCCTAAGGGTAACCCGCGCTATTAGCAAATAAATGGCATCCTCAGAGCAGCCAACCGTTGCACAAATTTATTGCAGTCAGGGATCGCGTTAGCCTCTTTGAAGTCAAGATCAATACTCCTGTTCAAGATCCTCTGTCTCTACATACGTTGCAATTCCGTATGCAACAAGTGCGAGTCTTATATGACAAAGTAGAAAAGGAGTATGAGTCGTGCTCTGATCTAATTGCCCAAGAAGGATCCCTTAGCACATTGCCGCTGCTGCAGTCAAAATATGACTTCTGTTACTCCATATACTCCATTACTCCGTATGCGAATCATGTGCAGCACTTGTAGGCGAAAATATCGAAAGAGCGACGCCTCAAACCGTGCAAGCTCCACCCCAGCCGTTCGTTTCATCCGGTTGTCGGTTACCTCCGTGCGATACGGAAGTTTTCGACGGGGACTACCTCCGATTGCCCACTATCCGGGACCTATTCACGGCAGTATATGTCAAGAACCCCAGGCTGACACCGGTCGAGAAAGTGTTTCTTCTTACGAAGACGAGCGGCGAGGCGAAAGCCATCGTTTCCAAATCCCCTCTTACATATGACGGGTTCGCTTCGGCGTGGGAAGCGCTTCAAGACTGTTCCAAAATAAAAGACTTGGAGTCAGCTCAAACTCCTTTTTAACTTGAGCTCCATATCCCAAGAATCTGGTCATGCACTTAAGGAGCTACAGTCCACGATTCATGGGTGTTTGACAGCGCTAGCACATTCTGAGATATCCACTGACAACTGGGATTGTCTGCTGGTTTTCCTGTACGCAAGCAAACTGCCAAAAGTGACCCTCTCCGAGCACTTCAACGGTGGAAAACTACTTTGCCTGTGGCAGCTCAGCCGTTCTGTTGGGCACGGCGATAATTGAGCCGAGCCCGAGCCCGAGCGTTAATTGACCCGGGACCCGAGGCGACGTTCATTTCCGAACGCCCTCTCAAGCTGATCAAGCTACCATTCCGCAACGCCCACACTCAAGTCTCCGGGCTAAACCAATCGGTTTCGGTGAAGTCTACCCGACTCTGCCACTTCTCAATCCGCTCACCGAATAAGCCGGGTCTACAGTTAGACACCGCAGCCTATGTCCTCCGGAATTGGCGAGCAAGTTGCTCTCACATCCAATTTCCCAGAATTCTTTGAAAGACCTGCCCTCTCTCCAATGTGAAGACCCCACTTTTTTGAGAGCTCACAGATCGACATCCTGATCGGAGCCGACCTTTTACCGTCGGTTATGTGGAGTGGCACTCCAAGGAGTATTTGCGGCTCACTCCTAGGCCAAGAAACCATTTTTGGTCGCATCCTTTACGACTCAGGTACACAAAATAGGTGACGATTCGCTAGACACGCTTCTCAGCAAGTTCTGGGAGGTGGAAGATCTACCAGTCGAGCTGGTAAAAGAAGCGGATTCCTATTGCGAGCCACAAAAAAAGACGCAAGCGGGAGGTATGTGGTAACCCTCCCGTTCTACGACAGCGAAAAGCCTGGATCCCATCTAGGAAATTCGCGGTCCTTTTCGTTGGCTCTGTTTCTTAGAAACGAGAATCGTTTAAAAAGAGACTTTCCCCTAATAGAGCAATATGATCTGGGTCATCTCAATGAAGTTCCGCCGACTCACAGTTCTCCTACCTATTATTTTCCATACCATGCGGTAATTAAACCCGAAAGCACCACAACAAAGCTCTGCGTTGTATTCAACGCTTCAAGACCTTCGGCAAATGGAACCAGCTTAAATGATATTCTTCATGCTGGTCCAGTCCTCCAATCATATCTGAACATTCAAAATTCTGAAGGGGCGATATTTCCAATATGTCTTCAGTACGGACTTTACAAAAATGCACCGTGAAATCTGGGTCGATTTCAAGCATATCTCTTTCAAAGCACACTGTTCCGAAATAAGGAAGGAGATATCCGAGAGTTTGAGTTACAAACAAACTTCGGGGTCAACTGCGCACCCTCCCTCGTTATTAGAGTGCTGCAACAGCTAGTAAAGGACGTCCAAGTGCCGTTTCCAAAGGCCAGCCGCATTATTTAACAGCATATGTATGTCGATGATGTGCTGGCCGGGGCGAATTCCGTGACCGATGCCAAAAAATTCCATCTAACAGTTGCAAGCAGCTCTAAGCTCCGCCGGGTTTCCATTAAGAAAGAGGACTTTTAACCACAAGAGCACCTTCTGCATAGCGAGTTCCTCGACATTGATGCGGAAAGCACGGCCAAGACGCTCGGTATTCGGTGGAAGGCGATGTCCGACGAATTCTATTTCGTGCCTTCAGCGGGATATCTTATCCCAAAAGTTGTTTCGATCCTGCAGGGGGGCTCGCTTCTTTCATTATTCGTTCCAAAAAACTTGAGTTGGGACGAAAAGCTTCCCACTGAAATGAGTCAGAGTTGGCAATCCATCCTGCAGGAATATTCCGACTTCAACGAGATCCGCGTTCCGAGATGGGTCGGGTACCAGCCGGGGGTATCTATAGAGCATCACGGTTTTTGTGACGCGTCTCAGAAGGCTTATGGAGTGGCTATCTACGTCCGCGTCGAGATAGGATCTTGACCCGTCTGCTGACAGCCAAGACGCGAGTTGCTCCGGTGAAAACCGTGTCCCTCCCCTGACTTTAGCTCTGTGGTGCCGAAATGGTGACCCCAATCCTTCCACATTTGCCGACAGCCCATTCCGATCTCCTCTGCTTGACAGATTCCACTAAAGTCTACTTGCAATTGGACCACGTTTGCGGCCAACAGAGCTGCCAAAGATCACTCAGGCAACACCATTCGATTGTTGGGCACACGTTCGATCCGAACAAACTCCGCCGATTTAGCCAGTCGAGGCGTCTCCCTACATAAGTTAGCGGATAATCGACTCTGACCACGCGAACTATGGCTTGCACAGAGCGCATCCTATGACCGAACTCGAACAGCGTCCAGTCAATGTGCCCTTCAGCAGGGCCCCTCCAGAAGAGCTTCTCGAACGTTTTTCCAAGCTAGACAAAGCACTAGGGTCCTGGCGTATGTTCTGCGATTCGTGAAGCACTGCCGAAATAGCTCGATCTCGCCCAGTTCAATACCCACTACAGATGAAATCTAGGAGGCAAATAGAGCTCTGATATCCATTGCGCAGAGCAGAGCATACGGCCAAGAGCAGAAGCATCTAGAAGAGAAAAAGCCCTTGCTAGGTCAAGTCCGATTCCGAATTTGTTTCCGTTCTTCGACCAACACGGCCTTTTAAGAGCATGTGGTCACCTCACCGCCTCCAGAGGTTTACAGTATGACGACCGCCATCCGATAATACTCCCATACAACTGCAGACTATCTCGCCTTCTCAACCAATTTGCTCACCAGATTAGTCTTCACGGCGGTAATCAAATAATGGTACTCCTGATCCGCTCCAAATATTGGATTCCTAAAATCAAAAATCTGGTGAAGACTGTGGTCACTCCATGTAATATATGCACGATTCACAAGCAGCGGCTGCAAACACAGCTGATGGGCGATTTTCCCACAGACAGAGTCTCCTTCTCGAGGGCCTTCACTTACACGATGTTTGATTATGCCGGCCCTTCCGAGATCAAAAATTATACAGGGAGAGCGTGTCTCAAGCCGAAGGGATATGTTTATGTGCTTGTGTGTTTTTTGACGAAATCTATCCATTTGGAACCCACTTCCGTTCTTTCAATCGAGAAATTTCTATCGGCTTGTAAATATTCTGTGAAGCCAAACCCGCCCCCACTCTGCCTCTTCTTCTTCAGAGATTCTGGGAGTTTTTAGGTGCACCCTCCTCGATCAGAGGCCACCGACGACGCCGGCTTTTATTTGGACTCCACTCAGCCCACTCCATCTCACAGATAATATGACATATGTTAATAATGGCTTATTTGGAAGAAATCATTTTAAATTTATATTCACAATCAATTTAATGGGGTTTCCGGATGATGAAGGCCTTTTTTAACTAACTGTTTATCTGATTTGTAAATTCTAGAGTACTTATGTAAAAAGCCATCCTCTGTTAACCATTCAATTCTTGTTAGAAAACAATTTAATGGATCTTCCGGATGATAAGGATGTTAGAAACATAAAAAATGCCACACTATGGCATATCCTGTCCTCTGCTATAATATTACATACTTTTATGTTACCAAGTATAATATTATTTAAATTTTGGGTGTGACATCCACTGTCGATATTTCCTGTTCGATTTTGCTCTTACTAGAAAGTTGCGTCAGATCCACAGCCCTTCTGGCCGTGTGATATTGTTGCTTTTAAAATAAATCAACAGCGCTCAAATTAGTCCTTACGGGTTGCTAAATCCAAAAAATGAAACAAATTTTCGATGATTGACAAAGAAGTATTGTTAATTTTTTAGGAAGGAATCAGAAATATTAAGAAACAGCATTTGATAACATTTAATGCCGCAAATCTATTACATACATAAAAAAACGTCACATTTTTTTTCGAATTTTTATAACTCAAGAACGGCTGAACTGATTTGGCTAAAAATATAAGGTATTAGCTGAGAACCTAGAGAATGATATAAGGCCTTATTTACACAAGGCTGCGTTATTGCGTTTCAGAGCAAACTCTGTTTTTTTTTTTTTTTTTTACATAGACATTGTATAGGGGGCTAGTGGTGGGAAAAAGTTACACAACTAGTAATTATCGGTTTCTACCTGATTTTCGGACTATCATACACCACCAAATCTAAAAAAAAAACCATACCAACTGACATTTGAAGCAATGCTGTCTTGAGGCACTTCTCTTGAAATGGATTGCAAAAAAATTAAAGTAAGTAATTTTTTAAAAACAATAATAGTTAGCATTTGTTTATATATAAAAAATTTAAGTTAATCAACAAGTATTTATTAAGCATAAAGTCGATAAAGTCTGGCACAATATTGCTTGTAAAGATTTGAAAGCCATTAATCCAATCACTGCGATGGGGCTCTAAGTTTTCAGGACCTCAAAAGTTTCTAGTGGCATCGCGGCGAAGAAAATGCCTTCATCATGGTTTCTTTGTTATGTTCCATTGCTGAGGCTTTCAATTTTTTTACTTAAAAAAAAATACTGATAATAAGCTGTCAAGCAAGTCCAATAACGCAACGTTTTCAAGTAGAAACACACATTCTGCGTTTTGTGTTTCCTTCAATAACGATAGGTAACGCAAGATAGTGTAAAAAGAGCGTAAGATACCGGTAGAACAGAAGTATAGTTTTTATTTATTAGAATACAATAGAAGGCGAGGGGGCTTATGCTTATTTTTACTTGTATTTGTTTCTGAGTTGGCAGCGCGAAGTAGTGGAGCAAATCTCAGAGTAGACCCTTTACGACGAACAGGTTGACAAATATCAAGTACTGATTCGAATCGAGGTAGGTGTCATAACGTTTGCAGCACTAATTACGTCGTACATTGGGTTGCAACAATGACATTTTTTAAATGACTTTAACAAAGAACATAGATTTTTATAGCTCTATATTGCGAGTATTTATTCTTTATTTTATACCTGTATGTACCCGTATGTACCCGTATGTACCCGTATGTACCCGTATGTACCCGTATGTACCCGTATGTACCCATATGTTCATGTAGAGTACCTTTCAAATTTCTAGATTAAAGGACAGATTCACCATTCACTTCATGCATACTAGAGATAGTATTTGGTTGCAACAATGACATTCTCAAAATTACATAAACAACGGGAATAAACGTGTTTTTAAATAGCTCTGTAATGAGTTCTTTCCTGAATTAATTTCCAATACATGTATATATCTATCGATATATAAATAAATATTTTAACTCTGCGATTTAACTTTTAACAAGATCCACGAGCAATAAGGAAAAAAGGAACCAAAGGCCCCACCCATTTATATTAAAAGAAAAAGCTCAAACGCCCTGGTCAACAAAATTTTTGCGCTGGTCGGGGATAAATTTTTTATGTTGTTCCGCTTATTAAAGGGAACATCCACGAAACTAAAGTTCAAGACAAATATGAAGAGCCCTTCCGATCTGTAACTAAATATTTGGATTCCTCCTGATTCCTCAAAAAAAAAAAAAAAAAAAAAAAGGACCTACCAACAAAAAAGCAGTAAAGGACTTCAATAAGTACTAAAAAGAATCGAACCTGACGTCGACCTTAAAAGGCTTTTTTTTCCAAGAATGCTAGCTACATTATTAACAAAAAGCCACAACCACTCTTCAAGGTCGAGCTTGAGCCAGATAGCAAAACCTTAAAGAAAAATGAAGTGCACCCGTTCTACAAGCTGCAGTTCTTATTGCATCGGAGGATCACCGTGGAAGAACCACACAAACGGAACGCCCAGTACAAAACAGAAATTGGCAAGAGTGCCGATACACCAGGACATTGTAGTATATACACATATTGCCAATAACACATTGTTGCATGTGTTTACATAAACACAAGGCATTGCCCGAGTTGACCGTAACACGATCACGCGAGCTCTGCCTTAAAGACCATAAATGCTTCAGTCAGCAATCCCACGCTGACCACTGGTAGCACATATATACATACATAAGTGCATACATGTGTGGATACGAGTGAGAGAAAGCGCCGAGTACGGTTGCACCGCAGCGGTGCTCCCGGGAATTTCGCGTTTCGAGTGGGTTGTGGCAAGGCCCCGCGCGACTCCGGGTGTTTGCCGGCCTGCGGAGGCTGTGCCGAGTGTGCTTACCTGACTCTTACGGTGACTCCAATCCTCCAACATAGGTTTTCGCGCCGGCGAAGGGAGTGGTGAGAGAAATTCCTCTAGATACCTTTATCCTTGTTGTTGCCTGTGCTCGGAATGATTTCTCTAGCGGTTTAAATGTGGCTGCCCCCGCATCAAATGCCAGTCACGTCAGCTTATTGCCCGATCAGCTGTGTGCCAGTGATGGTTAATGCTCGGATTCCCATCGATCTGGCAGCTCCTGGTGGCCGTATGAATTCGACCGGTAGGTGGCGCTGTCGAGGCCGTGTCAAGCTCCCACTGCTGACAGAAGCTAGAGGGCACGACACGCACATGCGATCTTCAAGCGCAGGAGGTAGCATACCTTTATGAGCTGCTGCTCCTGTTCCTTGGCATAAGGAAGAGGAACCCGGTTAAGACATCGCTCTCATGGCGCGCAAAGGGGATAAATTGGTGGTAAAGGTCAAGGATCCGACCCACCACCACCACCATAAAACGGGGCTCTGGCGACCGAGCTGGAGCGGTAAAACTCCCACCTGTCTAGTCGAGGGGAAACTCCCGACCATCGAGGGACCCGTTAGTGCACACGCCTGTCCCATCTCGTCCCTCCACGTAGTGTCTGTCCCATAATGGGCGGCTACGTGATCTGCGGCTGTGCCACAGTGGCCGGCAGAAGATCAAGCCTGGCAGCATGCAATTGCTGCACACAAAGCTAAACCCAGGTAGCGTCTGACCCATATTGGGCGGCTACTTGGTCTGCGTCTGAGTCATAGTGACCGGCAGTTTTAACCCACCTGGCAGAAGGTACAAAATGCAGCCCCTCGCATTGGGCCAAAATGCTCCCAACAGGAATGTCGAGTAAGAACATATTTACTCCAGGTGGCAGCCACAGAAGTGGAAATCCACCCGCGGTTAACGCCGCGGCTAGGGCACAGATTCTGGAGGCCCTAACCCACATTCCCCCCAACATGGCAGCGCCGGCGGCCCACTTGGCCGACGCCCCATTATCAGCGACAAGTGACAGGAGCAACACCGAGCTTATGGCCTTTCAAAAAGGCTCTAAGCTCCAACGTACACCGCTGGGAGGCGGGCCAACGCCTGCCCTCGCGCCGAAGACTGCCCGGAACCCCGCAGGATGCGAGACAGATCCAGGCGCCGCCACTCCGAAAAGGACTAGGGACTCTCCTAGCCCTACAGGCCTCGCGCACCCGATCAAACGGGTCAAGGCTACCGCCCCCCTAATCGAGGAGATGGGAACCATCCTGGACGACCTGGTCACGAAGGTAAACGAGCAGAAGACGAGGAGTTGCTTTCAGGCGATGAGGAACGCTCTCGGCAGGCTAAAGGAACTCCAGCTGGCTGTCCAGCAACAGGCAACCACGAGCGTGGACACTGGCAATAAGAAGCCTAGAAACCAGGGCTGCCAGTCGTCTCCAAGGAGTCCTCTGAAGGTCACCTCGTCTGAGAGGAGCTGCCAAACGTCCCCCTTGCCCCGTGATAAGCCCCTGAAGCCGAGCTACGCAGTAGTGACGAGCGTAGGAGGGGAGAAAGAACGGCAGACGGCCAGGACAAAGCCCCCTAGGCCAGGGAAAAACCCTAGCGGGGACAAACATGTCCCCTTGCCTCGGCCGGCTCCCAAGCGGAGCAAGCGGCGGTCCCATCGCCAATGGACAAAAAGGGATGCGCTGATCCTGACCCCATCCTCAGGCGCATCCTACGGAGAGGTTCTGTGCCTGGTGACCCGTTCCCAGGACGACAGGATGAAGAAGGTTGCCGAGATGGTCTCCTCGACCAGAAGGACAGCCAAGGGCGACCACCTATTAGAGCTGACAGGCGCAGACTATGACGCCCGTAAGCTCATGGAGGACATCGGCAGTGTACTGGGCGACAAGATCTCCATCCGAGCAGCCACACCCCAGTCCCTATTCGTGGTGCGGGACCTCGACGAGCTGGCCTCTGGCGAGGAACTCGCGGAGGCGCTTGCGGAGCAGTCGGGACTCCCGATTGACTCGGTTACGGTCAGAAGCTT
>VNJS01002691.1:0-17412 GCA_008042575.1 Drosophila watanabei | reverse complement strand
ATGATGGAAACAAACCCCGTTAATAATAGCTAAAATGTTTTTAATTAAGTGCAAATGCCAGATTAACGATTACAAGAAAAACACGTTCCATTAAAGCCAACGCAAGCACACACGAATAATGACACATGGCCAGATTTGACACGAAATTGGCTTTGGCTGCGACTCCGACTCCGAATCGGAATTCAAGTTGGAAGTGTGATTTTGCATTCGAGCGGAGCCGGGCTAAGTGAACTGAGCCGCCGTCCGGGAATCGTGACAAGATGATGCTAATCCGATAGCAATCGGAATCGCTCTCCGGATCGTGTTGTAATTGTTGACGCCGAACGAACTTGATTTGATTAACGTTTCTTCCCATTCCTCCCCAGCACCCCTTCTGCCACGACCGGGGAAAATGAAGCCGGGACTGACCATCCAACTGGAATATCGAGTTGTATGTAGAATAGCACAGATAGATAGGTGATGATTAGCTGGAATTATATACGTTCTATTATGGCCACGACTTGTGTACCCATTCAATCATCCACAAATTAAGCGGAAACATCTAGCAGTTTGTTTCGCTTTATATATAAATGTGCCCGAGCACCACCACATATTACAAGAATATTAAAGCAATTTTCCCAATAAACAGCTGGGCATTTTCAGAATCTATACAAAGACACATCAAGTCGTCGGGAAATTTGACTTCCAGTGAATTATTTCAACAGATCTCCCAGCTGACAGGTACGATCCCAGTAACTCAACTCCGTGGAGTTAGGTATTGTGACACGACCGATCGTTCCTATGAATACTTATGAAGACATAAATTGCTTCACGATATTTTTCCACCAATAAAGTATACTTACTGGGAATTCTCGGATACACACCTCATTCCGGAGGCGTCTATAAAAAGCGGCAGTCAATGACTGAGAATCGCCATAAAAATTGTTGACACGAAACTCTTAGATCTGAATTTATGCCCGGGCATCGACTATACTTATAAATCATCTTATAATAGCCATCTTCAATAAATTAAATTCATTAAAAGCGGATTATCAGCTTAGGATGGGAAAGTTTCTGGAAGCGGATCACGAGAACTGGGGCCCCAATATCGATACGAATCTAGGGGGATCTGGTTCATTTATCTGGGCTATACCTGGCCACCATCTGCCAGGGCCTTTGTCCGGTCAATCAGCAATCGATTCAGCACTGCCCTGGCTCCCGGTTCCTTAATTACCAAAATCCGGCGCTGCGGAGCGTTACGCATTCGTCAGTCCCGTCCGCATGAAAGAAAGAAATCTTAATTAACGCATAAACAATTTACGCGTATCTCATTATGTTCTGCTCGCCGGCAATCCATCTAACTTCTGTCTGTCTGTCTGTCTGTCTCTCCTCACCTTTCGTAGTCATTAAGGTGGCTTTATTTCCTCGGCCGGCGTCGTTATTACTACTATTTTCGTCGACCGGGAAAACCATTCATAAATGATTAACGTTGCCAAAGTGCAATTAACATTGCAAACAAGGGCAGGGCCCGCGGACGAAGAAGAAGGTCTGGGCCCAGACCCCACAGACACTCTTCCTCACCATTGCCCCGCCTCCCTTGTAATCAAAGACAAAAAGACAAAAACACAAAAACTGAAACTTCATGCGGCCATTAAAGCCGAATGATAATAATAATAATGCTTGTGCCCACATGGTCCGCTGTCTGAGCGAGTGCGCTTAATTTTATTTCGTTTTCCCATTTTTTTACTATTCGAATTTGGCCATATAAACATTTTTGTGACGCGCGGTAATTACGCTGAAAAACTCATTTGACGGGTCGCCCATTCAGTCGCCGTGTAATAAATCTCTCGATGTGTATAATTTGGTGTGAGTGAGCCTGGCCAACGCACGGAAAATCGTATCTCGCAGATACACCCGATTGCCTGTGCGCTGGGTGCACATTTTTGGATTTTGTACACTGGGAAAATGTTTAGCTAGTTTGAAGCAAAAACTAATAGAGTGATCATGAAAAGATCATGGATGATAATATCTAAAACTAATTTTATATCGAATCGCGCTTAGGTTTTTTTTCCTAATGCGAAGCTAATCCGGCTCGAAGGACCAGTTAATGTTAGTGAGAAGAATCCTTTTAATTTGAAAAGTTTAAAAACACACAAGTTTGCTTCAATTTAATTACATCTTTTCTGTTGTTTATGCTAGTTTCAATTATCTTTAAAAGTCAAGTTAACTAAGAGAAGTCCGCTCATTAGGAATTTTTCTGCGTGTACCTCTTGCACAACAGGCGGCTTAACACTGGGGATGGGTCGGAGAATTCGGGATGCGGATTGGATCGGTTCGTCTCAGTTGGGATCTGTTTGGTTTCCAGGTCTTCGAGCTGCCCGCAGGCAGTCGGAGAAGTAAGAGGGGTTCGGGGTCTGCTTCTGCTGGCTATTAAGTGGAATGCCCGGTCTGCAATCATTACTCATGCGAGGCTCTAGGGTTTCCTTCGCATTCGACTATTGTCAATGGCAAAACAATGGACAGGCGCGGCTGGCGGGGGGCAGATACTGATACAGATACGGATACGGATAGGCCGCATCCAGCATAGGCACAGATGCAAACGAAATTCAAACAACAAACTACAAACTACACACATGTGGGAAAGTATCTCTAAGTATATGCCACAATTTATGGCTTCCTACACAGACACAACGTGGCCCCAAAAAAAGCAAATATGTATATGACAAGTCATAAATGCCTCAACCTCATGGACGCCGTTACAGCAACAGCAACATCAGGAGAAGCAGGCGCAGATACTCGTATACACAGATACAGATACTTTTGTTGTTGCGGCACGCCGTAAAAAGAAACAAGAAATCGACTGACACATCGCTCAATAAACATAAATTATAATTTATTTAACTTTTGCACTTTGTTTCATTTAATTTTCAATGCTCGTTTCCAATTCGAATGGGAATGGGAATGGGAATGGAAATGGGATTCATTTGTTTATTGTTTTGTTTGCTCTTGGTCGGACTCATTCTGTTCGGCGGAAATTCAATGGAGAATTCAGGGAATAGCATTTTCAGCTGGCTGGCTCATTAAAAGACGCGCCACGCACAACTATTTGAAATATTTTAATTATTTTCCACTCATACATATGGCTGCCGGGCGGCTATATGCGATTTCGTGGGCGTAGCAGGTTGTTCCGAATTATTTTTTTTAAGGCGGTTTAATTGCCCCGCCAGAGACCAATTGACGTCTGTTTTCGGGGTGTATTTCTGGGGGCGGGGGACTCCGAGGCCCCGGATGATTGTGAAAATCACTTCAATGCAGTGTTGAGTTCGCTCTGCTTCGCCTGAATTATGAGCCAGGAAATCCACAGCATTTGAAACACGAGCCCCGTGAGTGCTGATAGTGTGGCACACATACCCCGAGGGGGTGGCGGAGGGTGATCTGGAACAATGACAAATACGTGAGCTGATATTTCACCCTAGAGAGGGGAATGCCTGGGACAAAGTCCCCTGATTGCGACCCCTACCCCTACCCCTACCCCTACCCCTTCCCTGCCCATGTAAGCAAAACTCATCCGACTTTATTCAAGTTGCCCAAATTAATATTCAATTAATTTGCATTTTTATTGTGTTCGGTTCAGTTGTTGTTTGGGTTTTTTCTTACGCATGCAGCCCAGTAGTATTTATAATTCCTTTATATCCATAATATGCTACAAATTTATTCCGTTTCTACCTCTTTACATCGTTATGTATACGAAACAATTATATTTATGTGTCGTTTTTTCGTAGTTCCCTTTGGGGTATAAATAATTTACATGAACATTTTTTGGCTTCCATCGGAACTGAAAGGTTGTTATGCGAGTTAGTGGCCTCCTAAAAAATACCATAATTAATGCAAATGCTCTGCCAATTCGGTGTGCGAAAGAACTCTGTTAGTCATTCGCGTAGTTTCGTTGGCATACATAATTCAAAGTACGGTGCACAATAATTACGAATAAAACTACTATCACATTGAAATACACATATGTATGTACGTCTGATACATGCTCGGGAAACGATAATAATTGCTCATTAAATATCTACACACGCAAAGCGAGAATTGAAACAGTTTCGGTGCGATCAGAATGCCACGAAATAGTTCTCTAATTTTACGAATTCCCGACATTCGTCGGTCCGATTTCGCCTGACTGTTGTGAGGTTGCTTTGAGTAGAACAAATCGTGTCGGTTGCCTTGGCAGTTGCTTCTTAGCCTATCCTAAACGTATATTTAGCAGCGTTGTGGGGGGGGCAACGGAAATGCGAAGAGGATTTCCAGTAAATTAAGAAATATTTAATTGTTAATGTGTTCACAGCAGAATTGATAATAATTCATAGTTACGCTCGTACATATAGATTATCTCTGGTTAGCACTTTTCACGCTCGATAAGTTCTGTTAATTCAGCGCTCAAATCGCTGGAAACTTTTCCATTTCGCTTTCGTAGTTAATCCGATTCGTATTCGTATTCGTATTCGTATTCTGCATGCCCCTCATACCATATCGGATGGATTGCATATATATTTCCGTACATAATAATTTGCTGATGGCCTAGATAGTGGTTATGCTGCGGCACAGGCGTATTGGTAGGTATACTATATAAGATCGTCTATATCAATTTGTTTAGCTGGCTAATTTTCGCTTTACTTCGCTGGCTGATTCTGCTTTGTCGTAAGTCACAATACGGTTGGCTAATGCGATGTTAATGTGTACTTAAGAGTAATTAAATGTAGGTATATCTGTATATCTGCATATCTGTATTCCCGTGTGCCCGATGGATACACGCGCTGCCATCGCTCTGGGCCCGTTCGTGTCTTCGGCTGAGACCCAGTTTCGAGTGGAGTTTAATTACCCGGCCAGACAGACACGTCCGAGCCTCATACACACTTCCTCCTCCAAACCACATCCCCTTCCCTATGTACATACATCGGTACCCCCCCTCGCTTCCTCCTAAGACATTTGGCTTGCCATCTGACATATAATTTTAACTTGTTACATTGTTTTTCGAGTTGCGTTTACCTAATAGTTTTCTTTATGTTTCGCTTTTTGTGCTTCGGATGTGGCGCATGGAAATAAATGCGGTACAGTGCGGATCAGAAGGATAAGGAAGGGAAGGAATAGCAGGGAAAGACTCTAATTACGAACGGATTCTTTTGAATTGAAAGGGAACATTATTACTATTTCCGTTTTAGAAACAAGCTAGAAGTAAGTACATACAATTTTTAGCTATTTTACAAATCGGTTGAGCTTCCTTATGGCCCTGGAACGCACTGTACCCTAGTAAATGCTGCACTTAGGCAGCTGTAAGCGTTAATGCCTCTTAATTGTTTTTTGTGTGTAAGTGTATTTTTCTTTTTCTTTTTTTTTTTGTATTTTTAGATATTTTTGCGCTAGCTAACTAGTTTTACACGTTGTCATGTTTGCTTGTTGCTCAGCCAAGTCTAAAGTTTGTAGTTCAAGTTGATTTTTTATGGGCTTTGTAGGCCTTTTGAAAGCTTTTGACCTTCCCTCTCTAATGTTACCTGTCTCTTTCCACGCTCTTTCCCAATTGCCCAACGGAAAAGGCGGCTAAGTGATTTGGCTTTGGCTCAGCAATGACTTTGTTAACTGCTTCTGGGCCAGCCAAAAGTTTTCACAATCGCGCAAAGCCAGGCTGGGAGCATTTGAGTTTTAGCAAGCTAAAAATATAAACGCCAGGTATAATTAGGAATTAGAAATCAATGACAAATCGCCTTTGACATCATCTGACGCGCTGACTCAGCGCAATCTACTAACTAAGCCGGGCCGAAAAAAAAATACGAAATTCCCATTTGGTGAGCTTAATTATTTATAGTTTGCTAAGCTGTTTTTGGGCTTGGCTTTTCGAATATCGCTGTGTATAATTTCATACATTTGGCTCATAATCTTCCGCAGAGAGAGAGTGGGGTCAATTAAGTGCCATTAATTTGCCTTTTTAATTAATAATTTATTTTTTAATTTATTTAAAGCCGCTGCCTTAATCCCGCACTGTCTATCCCATACCGCGCCGTGCATTCATGCATATAAATTATGCTAATTAGTTACAGCTACCGCATGACAATTTAATACATATATTTGCATTCATTTTTATCTGATCTGTTATATTTTTTAATTAAAGCTTATTAAAACTGTCGCTCACTCTCTCACTCGCAGTCCCCTCTCCCGTCCTATCGCTCGGCATAAATATTTATTTGCTTTTTTTTATACGCACTTAATTTATGGGTCTTGGCAATCATCGCGGCGAAGAGGGAGGGCATTATAATTACCGAAAGCCTAGAAAATATTTAAATGATTTTTTTCTGATTTTTTTTTCTCTCCTCGTTTCTGCGTTGTTTAAATGCTTTTTTTTTTTTGCCCGCTAAAAATGTTTTAATTATGTCAGAAATGATGTAGCGCGCTTGGCAGCAGATTGAAGTTGACCCAAAAAACGAAGAGAAAAAAGCGAGCAAAGCGAAGAGATGAAAAAAAAAAATGAAATGATGACGACAAAACCGGTTGCCTAGGTCTGAAATCGGAGTCCGGGGTCTCCGGAGTATCCGATGTCTGAAGTCTGGGAGTGGAGTTGCCTCCGCCTCGTAAATATCGGCTTTATGACCAGCCTCAATGCGAGTATCCTCCGCGTGTCTCCCTCTTTTGTGGCTGCCACTTAGCCCCCCTCGCCCGCCTGCCACGCCCACCGGCCGCCCCCGCAGACAATGTTTGGTTAGACAGCTTCCGACGTTGTGTTTTTTTTTGCCCTGTATTTTTTTATATTTTTTTGTTTGGCGCTTGACAACTTCCGACGCCGTTTCCACTTAGTTTTGGGTTACTCTTTTTATATTCGCTGCGCGGACTTGGCTTAATGCGCTTTGCGTCATTTCATTTTGAACAATTTTCGTTACTCGGGACTCGAATTTAAAAATAACTGACTCTTGCAACTGGGTGCTTCTGTTATTCGGTGCCTTTTATTTGCATGTTTTCCCCTGCCGCCTCGGTTTTTGTTTCACTTGGCTTTTGGTTTGCTTTGCCGGGCCATTATTGGGTTTATTTATCTGTTGATGACTTTTAAATGGCAGCTGCTCTCCGATTGACGGCAGCAAAAAAAAGCAGAAACGTCTAAATAAAGTCAATTAGAGGAGAAAAACCTTTTAGTTGACCTATCCAGCTCTATAAGGCCTCCCGTTCGGCTCTGACTAAGCGAAAGGCAAAGCGATTAATCGAATATGGTCATTGGAACCTGCATCCGACGGATACAAATCCCTTTGAGGCTCAGTTGTGAGTGCTATTTTCCCTTTCTATTAGAACTCTCGTGAGTTGGGTTTGTGTACTTTTATAAGCTTAAAATAAAGTGAAACATTAAATGGATTTATGCTGAATGGATGTTTGATTTCGGTTGAATATAAATATGTTGTGAAAATCTAAGCTCTTTGCATTTAAATAATTCAAACAAAATTATCATTTAATCAATTTCTGGGAAATTACGAAAAATCAGAAAGCCTGATTAGCTTGAAATTATAAAACGAAATTATATTCGCCTTCATTAAAATATTCACAACAATTTAATTGACAACTGAAATGAATATTGGATGCTGACGTTGCCTTTATTAATGTACTTTTATGCCTATAAATGTTTAAGTATTTCCGCTTTGCCTTCGATAGAAAGTTGCCAATGGTAAGCAGTGAGAACTTGTGATTAATTAAACGAGAGTTTCCCTATCTCAACTTTTAGACCCTTGAGATCTCCTTCTTTTTTAGTTTTTGCAGTCTGATTTCAGGAAAATAAAAACTCACTATTGAATTGCAGTCAGTTTTGAGTTGTTTTGAGTAACAAACACTTGGCCGCGTTGAATGAAATCGTAAACAGGGAACACAACAATGATAAGCGCTCAATTAAAATCCCTCAGCCCAAGCTCTATATGCCATTTCCCCTTCCTGCCCGAGTGATAAAGCCCCCCAAAATATGTGTGTAATCTCTCCCAACGGCCCCCAAACTCGCCACTTGATCACTGAGCTCTTTTTGGGGCCGGGACGGAAAATGTCAAATAAGCGAAAGCACTCAAGTACGGCACTCGGCCGGGCGACTGGACATTATCACCGGGCCCACACATGGCACCATAATCGAATCAGATGTGAATGCGAATATGTGAATATGCGAATCCAAAGTGCAGCCTCTATTCAGCTTAGTAATGCCAGACGAGACGCTACGCGACGCGACGAGACGAGACGAGACGAGCAGCACCTGCCCCATCGGGCGGCGGGCGGCGGGCGACGGGGCGTATGAGTGACGACAATGGCGATGACCTCGCATTCGAAATGGATTGATGGCTGTGGGGGTTGCGACGGGGTGGCAAAGGCTGGGAGGGGGCATGCAAATGGCCCCAGCAGCTGATAGTTGATTGCTCAAACGAAATGAAAACTAACAACCGACGCTGTCAGCTGGAGCGATCTGTAGTATATTTTAATTACACTTGTGTGAACGCCGCCGCTGCCGTCGACGGCAATTGAAATATATTTTTCCGTCCTCTAATCTACGACCAATTTAATATGAATTGAATAAATGAATAGATGGCAATCGTTTCTTGAAGCGCCGGATGGGATAGTGGGGCGAAATCAGGGGAAAATACGCAGGCACCTTGCTTCGAATTTGGGTTCTATATTTCTGATTTTTCTTTTTTACTTTTACGATTAGCAATCACAATAATTTATAGGAAAGCCTTAAAACCAATTGAGGCAAAGGTTTAAATCATATTTTACACTTAAGAGTTTGTTAGTGTTACCTCTAATTTCATTTTTTCGATGATAAAGCTATTTAATGTATATAAATGGTATAAAGAAATACATAAATTTCCCCAAATGAACGCACATATATTTGAAAATTAAATGTCGGCGCTCTTTTAGCTTTATAGAAGAATGCATTGATTTTTTGTTGGCTTTTTTCCAGACATTTTCCAGACGTCAACACTGGCCTCGGCCAGTTCCTGTCTATGGCTGCATTTTGCTCCATCCCCTTGTCTCTCCTTGTTGTATCTTAAATGGAGACAAGTCAACTTGGACGCGGACTCGGACTCGTTTCGATTTGGGGCAGCCTAAAGCGGTTCAGACTGTGTCGCGGATGAGTCAGTTTTTGGTCACCAGCGGATGTCGTCCGGCTCAGTTCCAAAAACAGTTTTTTGCCTTAATTAATTCGCCGATTGCCGCACTGGCAATCCTCAGCGGGCTTCCCTTGCCTATGCATAAATTAATCAGTTATTTACTTCCTGGAACCGTCTCCAATCGCTTCGGCGCGCAATCAATAATGGAAAATACACATTTCCCCGAGGGACCTTGAGGCCGAAGCTAAAACAATTTCTGCCGATAAAAATCTCAATAAAAATCTCGCATTTCCTGCCAGCTCAGACTTCAGCTTTAAACCATTAGACTTTTCTGTGGGTTCGCCTCCGAACAAAGCATTATGTGAGGTCGTAAACTATCGAGGGGAAAATCGGGGGAATACAACCGGAGCCATGGACACAGAAACAAATGAATTATACTTTTTGAATAAATGAGCATGGGCTATATAGTGGTCGCTGGAAAATGAGTATCACAAGGTCTTGAAGTTCTGTGAATTTAGGGGACTGAAAGCTGACATTAGGTCTTATGTTTTTATGAGGAATACAAAAAAAAAAAATAAATTATATACACCTAAAGAGACTTTAAAGCTTTTCCAAAATCTATGATTTCTTGTTAATGTAATGTAATAGCAATTTTAACAAGACCCCAAGAAAACCTCGCTTGAGTGAATCACTGTTTGTAATTATGATTAATTATTCTGGCATTTACAACATGTAATTGAAAACTAAAATGTTAGGTTGTTAAAATCCAAGAAATATAAATTTAATTAAGCAATAGAGACAGTAATATAAATATAAGAAACTAAAATTCTTTTAAGAAGATTATACGAAATTTTATTTCTGGAAAAAAAATAACCAGCGTAAACTGCATGGTCGTGAAATCGACGCAATCCATTTTCGAAATTAGTTCCATGCGGAAAGATTTCCCATTAGCAGGGACCACTGTACACTGACGTTTCTTCAACCCCAAAAACGGAGGTCTTCCATCAATGACATTAATCAATCACAGCTCACCGCAGCGCTCAGGGAAAAAAGCGAAGCGAAATGATGGGGCAAAGCAAAGCTGAAAATCAAATTAAGGCGGACGAGTGGAGAAACCAAAGGCAGGCCACAAGGAAGGAAGGTGTGAAAAGTAATCCACGAGGGCCGACGGCAGTGGGAACTCTTCCCCGCCGCAGCCAGGTCGGTAGCATTACATACATATGTACATAAGTCACTTGAACTACACACTCTTTCTAGCATGAATTGAAAACACAATTTACTTAAGTTTTTGCATATCTCGCTTCAAATTACGTTGCATAATTTTGAATAATTTTTATTCGTATTTTTTGTGTTGCTTTACGCTTTTTTCTGGTTTTCTCTCTCTCTCTATTTGTCCGTCCGTCCGTTCGTCCGTCCGTCTTATTCATTCGGTAATAATTTGTTGCTTTTCATATTTTCGTATTCTTTCAATAAATGGTTCGTTATAACATTTTGTTTGACTTTTAATTAAATATGCGTATGTGTAGTTTTTAGCAATTGGTTTGTTTGGTTGTTGGATGTTCTTGTTGCCGTTGTTTATGGTTCTTGTTTTACACAGAGCGGTTGTTGTTTCTGGTTGGTTGTTTAATTTAAATTAAATTAATTACTAAAATTATTTTATAACAAATATCACTACAATAGTTTGCATTTTTTTGTTGTTTCTTTTTGTATCGTTTATCAATTACTACCATTACATAAAAAAGAAAAAAGATCGCTCGTTTTCCTCTTTTCCTCTCGCCTTCGCGCCTTCCGACAACAATTTCTCATAGCAGCTAAACAGTTAATTTTTTCCATCTCTTAATATGTCGTTAGAGTTAATTAGTTTTTGATTCTAAAAGCTTTGAGGGGGCGGTGTGTATATATAGTAATGCTTAGGGGAGGATCTATTGGTTATTCCTTGAGGCGGCTATTTCATCGACGCGTACTTGGTAGGCGTCTGTGTCTCATGTTGCATGTTGCTGCTGCTGCTGCTGCTGCTGCTGCTGCTGCTGCTGCTGCTGCTGTGCTGCTCCTGTTGCCGTTGTCCTTGGTGCTGCTGCTACTGCATCACACGTTGTAGCAGGAGATCTGCGGCAGGTGCTGGAATGTGGGAGTGGCCGCTACCGCCGTGGCCGCCGAGCTGAACGGGACAAAGGACGTCTGACCGGCGGCAGCAGCCGCGGCTGCCAGGTTGAGCGAAGCGGCCGCCGCATATGGATGCATGCGCTGGGAACGCAGGTACTGCCGGTACTTGCCACTCAGCTTGTCTGTGGCTGTGGTTACCGCTCCCGGTATCGCCACAGCAACCGTTCCCGATGCCGTGCCCGCCACCGTTGCTCCCGAGCCCGCCGCTGTCGCCGCCGCTCCGCCTGTGGCCGCTCCCGTTGTGGGCGTGGCCGAGTAGAGACGCATGGGATTGGTGTCAGGGCCGGCCTGATAATTGCTAGGAACTGTGGCCATAGGCGACCGGTCCATCAGCATGGACGTCGCATCCCAGGGTGGCGGGGGCAGGCATTGCTGCTGCTGCTGCTGCTGCTGTGGCACTTGCGACTGCTGATGCTGCTGCACTTGCGACTGTTGCTGCAGTTTTCCTGAGGCAGCCGCCGTCTGTCCATAGTTGCTGCCGGAGATCATGGCGTCCCGCTTGCCGCCGCCGCCACCGCTGCCCTTGGCCGCATAATGGCTGTGACTGTGACTGTGCGGGTGCAGCATGTGATGGGGCGTGAGGGCGGTGCGGGCTGCCAGGGCCGCCGCCAGCTGATCCCACTGACCGGCAGCCGCGGCGGCAATGGAGGCTTGGGCCTGGGCCTGTACCGCCGCTGCCGCCGCCGCGGAGTTGGCTGCATGGCTCTGACTTTGGCTTTGACGTTGGCTTTGGTTGCTGCTGGCACGTTGCTGCTGCTGCTGCTGCTGCTGTTGTTGTTGCTGCTGCTGGTGTTGCTGCTGCTGCCGCCGCACATGCTCCAGACTAGACTGCTGCTGGGGATAGTGAGCTTGCTGCGACATCTGGGACATTTGCTGGTGCTGCTGCCGCAGTTGTTGCTGCTGCTGCTGGTAGCGCTGCGCCTGCTGTTGCTGCTGCTGCTGCTGGGCGGTGGAAGCCGCCGCGCGTGCTCCCCGCCTTGCCGCACTGCTGCTAGGCGCTGTGGCCACAGCCGCTCCACTACCGCTGCCGCCCAAGGCCGCTCCACTGCTCAGCGAGCTTGAGCTGATGGACCGCGCCGTGGCATGCATGTTGTTCACGAACGGACTGCGGCGCTGCGACTCCATCTTGCGGAAGTAGCACGGATGGATCATCAGCAGCGGCTCCACGCGCTGTCCTGCCGGCGGCTTGGGCTGGTTGGGCAGCTCGTACTCCACGCTGCAGTCCACGTGCAACGGGATGCTGTAGTCTTTTTGTGGGGAAGCGGCAGGCGCAGCATTTCCGCCGTTGCCATTGCTGTTGTTGCTGGCGGACTGTTGCTGTTGTTGTTGTTGTCTGTTGCTGGCAACCGCGGCGGCGACCTGCGTTTGGGCCGCCGCCGCATGGCTGTGGCGGTGATGGGCAGCCACGGCGGCGTGGTACATGTGTTGCTGCTGCTGCTGCTGCTGCTGGTGATGATGTTGCTGCTGCTGCTGTTGCTGCTGCGCCTGGCTGTGTTGCTGCTGCTGCTGCTGCTGCAGGGCAGACAGAGCCGACATGCCGTGCGACAGGGACGACATGTCGTAGTTGGCATAACAGGCGGCCATCGTCATTGCTAACTCTGCTCCTGCTCCCGCGGTTCCTTAGCTTTGCTCGAGTCGAGTTCGAGGTTTGGTAACACAGAATTCGCTTTGGGTAGCTTTTCGCTTTTACTTTGTTGCTTTAGAATTTTTGCATTTTTGCTGGCTTTTTCTTTGCTTTCGCACTTTCGAAAAAATTCACTGTTTAGTGGTTGTTTTCTTATTTTGTTATTTGATTTGATTGGCACTGGTAATCCAAAAAGAGCGGCTAACGGTAAATTTGCTGCTGCAGGTAATCCGTGAGTGTTGTATTTGTTGTTAATTTTTGTTTTGCGTTTGGAGGAACCTTAATCCATATATTTACGTTTTGTTTTTGCTTTGGAATTCGCTTTTTAACCCGTATAATATTTTAGCTTGCTGTTCGCGTGTTTAACTTTGTTTCGTTTATATGTGTTTTGTATATATTTAGTTATTTAGCGTTTTAATCAGTCTTTGTTTTTGTTTTACATAAATGCAGCGAACAGTTAGAGCTGCGTTCGTGTGTGTTGAGTGTGGGAGGAGTGTGTGTGTGTGAGTGAACAATCCACGTGTGTGTTTTTCAGTCTTTTTCGCCCGTTTTTCGCTGGCTGGTTAACAGTTGATTAGCTCGCCTACCCCTTGTCTTTTCATTTATATTCTAGCGCAGCTCCGCTTTCCACGTCTGATCCGCACAAGAGCCGAGTTCTTTCTCTCCGTCCGCGATGACCAGATGCCAGTTCAATTTATATATAGCATATATATAGCATATTCGCGGACCGCTCGGTTCGAAAGTTGAAATTTAACTGACGGTTTGAAAATTATCTGACTTGCTCGCGCAGACGAAACCTCGCAGGCAACGTCACAATGGAATCCACAAAGTCCACAGTCCACAAGGCACATTCTCTCGCAGCGTGCTCTCTTGCTCTCTTGCCATCCACATCGCAGCTCTCTGTTCGCAGTCGCTGCGCTGCCGCCCTTCTTACCTGCTGTTCTGCACAGCTGATGTTCCGTGACGTATTCAACACACACACACACTCGTCCGCTGAGAGTCCGAGAGCCAATTGCATTCAATGGCAGCATATGGACGCTCTCTCTGTGATGGGTGTGCCTGTCAGTGCTGCCAGTTTTTTATCTAAAACAATTTGTTTTCGTCTCGTAAGAAATAAGAATAAAGCTAGAAATATTCAGAAAAGAACGAAAAAACAGATTTATTGCCTTAATATTTTTTTATATAGGGCTTTTAAAAGAATTTTAAAATGTCGTTCAATTTTATGATTAGAATCTAATACCATAACCAGACTATTTTATTATATTTTCTAAAGTTTAAGAGCTCGAAATTAAGTTATTACCATTAAAGCTAATAAAATGTACTACTTTCTGTAAATATGGAACTTCTGTGTAGCTTACTACCGTTTATTTTTCAAGCCAAAGTTTGCGAACATGTTTGTAAGAATGTTGTTTCTTTTTTTTTTGCAAGTGTTTGTACCGATTATTCTAAGGTATTTGGAGGCAATTCATAATAAAAGTAGCATTTTCCCAATCTACGCCAGCTGTATTTATATATTAAAAATCTATATATATCTAAAATATATGTTAATCCTTTTAAACATAATAGAGAAGTACCTTACGTTAAGAATGCTATTTGTCGCCTCAAGGGGCAATAAACAAGCTCAGTGCTTCCTGCTCTAAATTTTTTTTTTGTGCAACCAAAAAACCATTTATTTTCCTTTTTTTAATGTCGGGTGTATTTGAAAATATCGTACTGGTACTTTTTTCCCAATGACAAAAAAATAACAAAAAAAAAATATATTTTCAAAAAATAAACGCAAATTCCAAAATGGTGTTCCGCATATGATCCTAAAAAAGTCTGATTTGTCTGAAAAAAAGCTGAAGTGGCAGCCTTGTTGCCTGTGTGTGTGTGTTACGCATTCAGCCATATTACTACACGGCGGCCATCTTTACAACCGCAGAAGAGCGAGCGAGAGTAAGTAGGCAGAAAGAGAGAGAGCAATGAGCGCGCATTATTTTGTAATACGATTTTTTCCCGTTTTCTGCTGAGCGTGTTAAGTGCTGCCCTGCTTTAATTTTTTACGGCAAACGCTTTTTTTGGGAGCAGCTTTATGGGGCCGTAAAAGCAGATGGGGCCTAAAGGGGTTAACAGCGGGCTGAGAGCTAATTGAGTTGCACTAAAAACGCGATATAAAAATAAATCTATCAGCGAAACCTTCTTTTCGGGCGAGTCTCTAAATAAAATCAACACCGTTTAAATAGCTAAGCGGATTTAAGAACACACTGGACTTGCCAACTTTGAGTTTGTTATTGTTTTTGGTGACAACCAATTAAATATAGTCTGTTATCAGTGAAACATTATGCTTAGTAGGATTCATAAGTAAGTCTAATTTAAAATCTAGCTTACTATTGTCAGATGATTTAAAAAGAAAAACCAATCTAATTTTATGATTTAACTTTAAGAAAAAGAAAAGAAAATTGTTTCAAAAATCGATTTAAACTAAATTTAAGCCTCATAACAAAATATATTTGTTAAGGAAATGTACCCAAATATAAACTAATCTGTAACTAATGGTTGGTTAATGTAATAATGTCAGCTTAGTTTTGAGGTGAATGGATATATAAACCCAAATTATTATCATATTTATAAATAAATCCCATAAAATCATTAAATCCCACCTTAAAACATAAATATTTCCAAGTATATGTGAGTAAAACCTCCCAACAGATCCCTAAAAGTCCCCAAAAACACCTCCGCATAGTCTTCGGAATACAAAATCCAAAACTGCGCACTGAGAGGCTCTTCTGCAGCCCAATAATAAAATAACAAAAACGAAAATACAACTCAAACATACAGCAATATTAAACTAAAGCATTGCAGACATTTCTGCACTAAAAACTTGGGAATTTAAGTCGGGGAAAGGGCCTTACTATCTCTCTCGCCCCTTCTCGCTCGCACACACGCCCACGAAGCGACGGAGACAGAGAGCGAGAGAGGCAGACAGAATTACACACATTGTAATAAATAAGGAAGGTCGTTGCCATAGCAGCAGCCGCCGTTGGCGTCGTTTTTCCCCCACTTATTGTTGTTGGCTGCGGGAGTACGGCTCTCTCTATATCCAGCGCTCTCTCTTTCTAGCTTACTCTCTCACTACTCTCTCACTGCGCTGCTGATAACGAATCAGCTGTTTTGTCGTTTGGGGAGGTGTGTCTGTCCCTGTGTCCGTGTATCGGCTGTTACGATACCTCTGTGTGTGTGTGTGACGACGACTGTCTGGCTGCCTCTCTTCCAAAAGCTGTTTTTGTTTTTGTTTTCACTGTTCCCCCCAGCATATGTTTGCTGAAATTGCTGTTGTTGCTGCATAAGCTCTGTAAGATTCTTGTTGCAGCCGCTCTTGGGCGTGTTTTTGCTGTTATATCTTTTTACATTTTACATTTTAATTTGCATCTGTGGTTTGATTGAATTAATTTGATTAAGATTATATCCATAGCTAAAATAATGTAAAATATTTATACACTAGTGGTCAAAGCAATAAGTACACAACACATGAGGCTTGTTTCAAGCCTCGTAAAAATTTTCTAATCGCTCCTAATGCAGCTTTATGATAATGTCGTCGGATTTTCATAAAATTAAAGCCGAAATTCTGAAATAGTAACATTATTTTTATTGTGGCAGCTATATGGCATAGCAGTCCGATTTCAACAAAATTTTAATCAAAATTCTGAGGTAATATAAAACACATATATCCCAGGGTACACGAAGATCTGTTGAAAAACGGTAAAGTTAAATTTTTTTTAATACAAATTTTCTGTTCCTTTATTTAGCAGTTATATGATATAGTCGTTCGTCCGGCACGTATAAGCTAGTGGGAGTATATAGAGTACCTGCAAAGTTTCATTGGGATAGCTTCAAAACTAAGGGACTAGTTTCCATTTGGACATGTGCATTTCATGGAGTAATGCTAAACAAAAATTTAAAAATCATTTATAAAAATATTACATTTTAGAGATACATCAAATTCGTGGTTTCCTATCGAATTCATCTAGGAATTCATCTGAGAATCCATTTAGAATCCGACCGGAATACGGCTGATTTCGACCGGAATTCGCTCCTAAATTCCCGTCTGATTCCGCTCGGAAAAATTCTGGCCCGGTTGATCTGAAAATGCAGGCCTTCAGACCTGGTACTGTCAAGTCAGACATGATTCAGGCCTGAAACCGACGGAAAGGGATATATGTATAAATGTCTGAGTATGTAAGTGTCTTAAATATGCCCTGCAGTACCATTCATCAGTAATTCATCAACGCATATGGCGGTGTTGTTGATGAAAAGTTGATGAATTTCCATACAAATTTACTGATGAATTTTGTATGGGCATGTCCGCGAAATTCATCAACAAAAATTCATCATCTTTTCATCAACTTTTCATCAACATTTTAGACCAAAATTCATCAACACTTATGCCAAAAATTCATCAACAATTCATCAACAATTCATCAACAAATTCATCAACAATTCATCAATAGTCAATAAAATATTTTTTAAATGTAATAATTTTTTATTATCATA
>VNJS01002680.1:0-31981 GCA_008042575.1 Drosophila watanabei | reverse complement strand
AGTGGACTCTAAATTAAACTTTCTTTTTTCTTCAATATTTTTAAACTTCAAACTATGAGCGACTGAGCAACTTCATCGCGCTCAGATTGTCCGTTATCTTCTCCTTCTACTTCATTGTCGTTTAAAGTATCTTGTGTCTCGTCAACTTGAAAGTCTTAGCCATAATTAAATTTCCAATATTTATATGATGATCCTTGGCCACTAAAAGCTGATAGCAGCCAGTTGCGAGGTACCGCAACACAGCAGCCAATTGGACAGCGTGAGACAAAGTAGTTACCTTCAAATGTGGCTTGACTGCCTCCAAAACGTTTTTGAACGTATGTTTGCCAATCCTATAGGAATTAACAAACCTGAATAATTAGAAGTTACTGGAGGAATGTTCACTATGATAAATGTGACTTACTTTTCGTCAGACACATTAAAAATACATGTGTTGCATCTTAAACGCCTAGCTTTTCTCAACTCCAGCAATTTCTGCCTCCTCCTGGCTTCGAAACAAGCAATTGCAAATATAAAAGGCATTTTTCCACGTTGTTCACTTTTGACCAAAAAAACAAGTCAGCTGTTTGAGCAGTAAGAAACGATGAGAAAACGAAACATTCCGATCGAAACGATAGCACAAATTTTTCGAGAACCGGAGCAGCTAAAATCGAAATCGAAAGATTTTGGCCAAACCGAAATCGAAAACAAATTTCGAAAACCGGAGCAGGCCTGAAAATAACTACTTGCTAGAATGATCTTGTGGTGGTGTGGAATAAACATCAATAGACCACTGAGTAAAATTATTTTTTCTGAACAAATTAGATCTGAGTTGATGTACAAAAAGGCATTTACCGTTTATTTCGGCCAGATAAAGGTTCCCTTTTTTTAAATCGTAAAAACTTATGATTTCGGGAACGGGAGCACCGATTCCCGTTTTCAAAAGCGAAATCGCAAAATTTTTACGATTCACAAAATAAAATAACTTTAAATCACAGTATTCTCAAATTTCAGTTCTCGTTACATTTTATTTAATGTTTTGAAGGGGGCGGCTTTAACCTATAGGGGGCACTTGACAAGAAAAACACGTAGGACTTGTTCAGGGTTCAAAACGCAGAATGGGTGTTTCTACTGGAAAAAGTTGCGTTATTGGGTTTGTTTGACAGCTAGTTATCAGTATTTATTTGAAACTAAAAAAATTGAGCCAAATGAACAATATGAACAACGACGAAAGCCTGATGTTATCAACAATGGAACATAATAAACAAACCATGACAATGGTCATGGTCACTTTTAAGGAGCTGCAGACCTTTGGGCCCCAACGCAGGCTTTGGTCCCTTGTAGGTAAAATTCCGCGAACTCATTAAGAATTGTCATTGTAGCTTAATGTATATTTATATAAAATTAAAACAGTCAAGATTCGGGTCATTTTGGGAGGAGGATGAAGCAAAAAACTCAGACCAATTTTTTTAAGAAAATTTCCGGCTGAGTTGAAGCGCATTCAAAATACTTGTGCAGCAATTACCAAATCTTCGGAAAAAGGATACTCCGTTTCGGCAATGCATTCCTTTAGAAAAGCGGATTGCGATAGCCTTGTGCTCTTTAGGATCGTCTGCAGAGTACAGGACAATAGGAAGTCTATTTGGAGTATCCAAGGCAATAGTGTGCACGATATTATAGGATTTTTGCCGTGAAGTCATTAAAACGCTTGCTGGTGTGCATTTACCACCAGATTTTCTCACCCAAGAGAAGATCACGAAAACCGTTAAAGGATTCGAAGACATTGGATTTCCACAATGCTTTGGAGCAATAGGGAAGTCCTTAAAATTTTTAAGATTTTCATAAATTAATTAATTTATTTATAAACAGATGGGTGTCATATTGAGGTGCGGCCGAAAGCTGGGGATGCAGTCGATTACAGGAACTAAAAGGGTTGGTACTCAACAGTGCTCTTTGCGTTGGTAGATTCTTGGTAATTTTATCTCTGTGCAGAATCAAATACCAGCATTAATATTTAATAATAGTAAAAGATTCACGTATATCAGTGTTGGGAGCTGCAGTCGAAGTCACGACTCAAATATATTTGAAAATTCAAATTTAAAACGGAAACTGGTTGAGTCCAATTTACTACAGGAAAATGCAAAATGCATAAATGGAGTCCAAGTCCCTATTTTGATATTAGGAGACTCTGCATTTAGGTTTTCAAAGATTGTTATGAAACCTTATCCCTTTTCGATAGAAGCAAGTCCAGAGCAAAGAGCATTTAGAGAATGTTTTTGGGCACCTAAAGGCAAGATTTCGTAGAATCGGAAAAGGTTTGGACAACAACATTGCAAACACATCGGCAATAATTGCCGCCTGCTGCATTCTGCACAATTTTTGTATAGCCCATAATTGCTCGGTTCCTGATAACTGGCAAATAGAAGTAGAGGTCAATGAGCAAAGGGAACAACCTAATTAAGAAACTTAGATAGGAAATACAAACGAGAGTGCTGAACACATTAGGCAAGCTTTGGGTACCCTTTTTTTAAAAAACCCTCAAAACACTCAATAAATACTAATGGATTTATGCGTTAATTTTAAATGTACAGTCGTATTCATAGACTTAAGCCACTGCCACTACCATAGACTGTTTTCTTAATAACTTTTTTGAAAATAATTATTTCGGCGTGAAATTTTTTACATTTTGCAACAATTTTATTTAAGCAGCTGATCACAGTAAAAAATGACAAGTAGGAATTTGGGGGCTCCCAAAAAATTGACTTAATTTCAAAAGGAAGCATTGCGATCTGCTCATATACTTAAGCCACCTTAAGATTTAATCGTTAAACTTGTGATTTTTCCGGGAAAGTTGTGCTAGTTATTTTGTAAACTAAAATATTGAATACTAAATACCAGGGACCGTAAATAATTATTATGAGTATAAAAAAAATTGAAACCCAAAACAGTCTCCAAAAAAATTGATAAAAAAATTGTCATAAGTTAAATTTTCATGGCGAATTCAAAAACAAGATAAATGTTTTTTTTTCAATTCTTATGAAAAAAATGGATTTTTAATAATTAAAATTAATTTTAATAATAAAAACTTAGTAATAATTATTAAATATCAATTTTTATATATAGGCACATAAGCGGATAAACATATATATATATATATATATGTACATACTTATTATATACCATCTGAAAGGTATTGATGTGTAGGTCATATATATACTCATATATTGGATCTAGCTTCTACGGATCAAAAGATATATAGATTCAATCTTTATTTTCAATTTTTAAAATAAAAGTTATCGAATTATTTATTTTTCAGTTTATATAATAAAAATTGAAAATAAAAGTTATTGAGTAATTTTTATATAAAAATTTATATTTAAAAATTATTATTAATTTTTTATTATTAAAATTAATTTTAATTATTAAAAATCAATTTTTTTTATAAAAATTAAGAAATAACTTTTATTTTGTAATTTTTTGCTTTTATAATTATAACCGGTTCAGTCCCTGCTAAATACGTTTCCCAAAACAATTTGATCGCTATGGCTAAAAATAAAAATACAAATCCGGCCGAAAGAAAGCTAATATGGGAATATTACGAAAAAACCACAAGTATTATATAAATATGTAAGACTTTACATTTGACATCGACGCAAATCAGAGGTCAAATGGTGGCAGATTATGGCGTGAATGTGTCAGCTCAGACCATAAGAAGACGGCTAAATTTATTATGGTTATATGGACGCATTGCCCAAAAAAACCATTGCTGCCAAAAAAAAAGTTTTAAAAGGCGCCTTTAATTCGCCAGAGAGCATATTCAAAAAGGTCCCAATTTTTGGAACATGATTGTTTGGAGCGACGAATCCAAGTTTAACGTTTTTGCGAGTGATGGTAACCCATATGTACGACGTCCTCCCAACAAACAATTCGATCCCAAATACACGAAGAAGACCGTTAAACATGGTGGCGCTTGGTTTATGGTCTGGGACTGTTTATCTGGAGAATATGCCGATAATTTGCCACTTGCCTTTCAACAGGACAACGACCCGAAACACACCAGCAAGATAGTCAAGTAGTGGCTTAGCCAAGAGACAATCAATGTTTTGCAATGGCCACCGCAGAGCCCCGACTTGAACCCTATAACAACTTGTGGGGAATTCTTAAACAAGTCGTTGGCAAAAAAAAACAGCAAATAAAAACGATTTTTGGCAAATTTTGCAAGAGTGGAAGAAAATCACCCCTCAGCAGTGGACACGTCTTGTTGGTTCAATGCCAAAGCGTTGCTCCGCTGTTCTTAAGCAGAAAGGTCATCCCACTCAATATTAAAGTAAATTTATTAAAATTATAAGGAATATTGGGCAAATTTTAACTTTTTCAACCATTTTCTTCCAGGTGGCATAAGTATGTAAGCAGGACATTTGGAGAAGGTCTCCGATTTTTAAAGTTTTTCGTTTTTATATATATTTTTATAACTTGGTTTTTCTTCTATTAGAACACATATATATAGAACTAATGTGACACAAATAATTGGAGCTGTGAAATAAAAACTTTCCTTAATTTTCGTTTAAATTCTTGGTTGAAGTCTTGTGGCTTAAGTCTATGAGCACCACTGTATTTATGTTTTTAGTTGTTTGTTGTAGTGTTACGTGTTTTAAACAAATCTAGCATTTGTTTTTGGAAATTGGCGGAGTCCTCAGCCATTTTCTCTATCACAGCCAATTTTGTTTTTTCTATGTCCAATAGGGCTTCCATTTGCTCAGCTCGCCGCTTTAGGGAAGGGGCCGGTATATTTTCTCCGGAGGACTGGCTCGACGAAAGCTCTTGCATTGTAGAAAAATCTGCAATAAATGTATTTAATTAAATTTTTTTATATTTTTATTAATATATTATTACCAGTGCTGTCGGTTGGGGTTACTATATTACGTCCCTGTAATATAAACTACCCTATCAAAATAAGGCCAGCTGGAGGGACTCCCCTCCGAACATCCAACTTTTGTCAGCTCGCTTCTGAGTATTTAATTTAATTTCATATTATAATTATAATTATATTTTTTGTTATATTATCTATTTTACTTTTTATTTATTTTTCTGTGAGTCCAAACCCCTTGAGGTTCTCCGCCATTTCATTATATATATGGGAGTTCTTACGAACTCCCCGGAATACTTGGATGTTCTCCTCCCATAATTCGAACAGGGCCCCAAGGGCTGCGTTGCTCCAACAGAATCTTTTGTCGGACATTTTTGAAACCCATTTGAATATTCAACCATCAGCTGCTAAGTTTTTTTTTGTAATCTGGTGGTGAATCTTGTTCGATAGTCAAAAATCTAACAAGACTGGTCGTTATCGAAGCAAACCTAACTTGAACGCAACTTGGATGTAACTTTTTCCCACCACTAGTCCCCTATACAAAGTCTATGTAAAAAAAACGGAGTTTGCTCTGAAACGCAATAACGCAGCCTAGTGTAAATAGGGCTAAGACGCTAGCCCAATTACGTTTCCGTTTTTAGGGCTGAAAATTCTGTCAAACCCTTAATTTTGCGTGGATTAGGACGAACCTGTCCATTGCTCACTATAAATTCCAGATATTTAATCCTAGTTCTAAGAAAGGAACACTTCGTTACGTTAGATGAAAATACAGCCTTGCTCAATGTTTCTAGGACAATCTGCAATCGGTATAAAGCTTCTTCCTTAGATTCCTTCTTCCTTCCATCGATGTACGCGATTGCGTAAGTGTGTGCTAGATTACCCAATGCTTTATTAATAGCACGCTGAAACACAGACGGAGCGTTTTTTAACCCAAAAGGCATAGTCAAAAATTCATATTGACCCTCAGGCGTGACAAATGCGGTACGCTCAATTGAATCGGGATGTACCGGTATTTGGTAGAAGACGCTTGCTATATCAAGGCTTGAAAAATAGCTTGCTCCACGTAACCTAGCAATTTGATCTGCACTTAGAGGCAATGGGTACTTATCTGCAACTGTGTTTTCATTTAAAGCACGGAAATCAACACACAGACGGTCACTACCGTTTTTCTTCTTAACAAGCATCATCGGACTATCGAAAGGTGAACAGCTGGGACGAATAACATTAGATTTTAGAAGCTCGTCAATTTATAAAGAACATACTCTTTCTCATCTTCACTAATCTATATTGCCTGCGCTGCACTGTTTTTTTGGGTCTATTAACCTGATTTCCAAACTCCCTGTCGTTACACGTGTCGGTGGTATTCCGTCTATAAACCAATCAGAATAGCGTTTTAAAATTTTTTTTTAATGCTATCTTGTTACTCAGGTCGCCATCGGAATCTACAATATTATCATAATTAGCACAATTTATGACGTTAACACTTTTGGTTTTGTCAATACTGAATTTGTCTGCGTCAATTGTTAGACTAAAGTCTTGACTTAATATTTCGCGGCCAATTAAAACATCGTATTTCAAATATTTGTCCATTACGACGTGCAATAAAATCTCTAGGCAATACTGTTCAGCATTTATATTGGAAAGAATCTGCATTGTACTACAGATGGAGTCGTTACCTATGCCATTTAATTTTACAATATTAAGTCGTTTTCTTTTAAAATTATCTGCAACACTTTCCTTAACTAAAGAGCACTCGGCTCCGAGTCGAAGTAAAATGGAATGAGCTCACCGAAAACATTTATTTTCCCTTTGGCGGGGCCACAGTGCAAAAGTCCACACGCTTCTCGTACATCTTCTTCTCGTTCTCGCTGGTTTGGATTTTTGGACAAGAATTAGCGTAGTGTCTCTTTTCGTTACAGTTGAAACATCGTATGTTGGTCCGGTTTTTCAATCCAAAGTTATTGCTTCCGCTCTGATTGTTTCCCCTCGCGTTATGCCCCCTTTTCAGTCGATTCCGGCACTCGGCGATTTTATGGCCAATCTCTCCACAATGATGACATTTCACTGGGAACTTCATCTTCTTTCGCTCTGGACCCGTTGAACTTGCGTCCTCTTCTGCATTACGCTTCTTAAAAGCATGAACCTGTAGTTGTTGTTGTAGCTCGGCTCATCGGTCATCGCCAGACCGCTACCCTCTAGAACGTGGTCTGCAAATATGAGGTCGACTGTTGTATACCAGGCTGAGGCGTCTGCTCCGGCACCATCGGGATTAAATTTTGGCAAGGTTACATGCGTAGCCTTATCGCCCGCTGCCGAAGTCCTTGGTGTCTGCATAGACTTAATTAGCTCCATCAGGGTCCTGCTCTGGCCTTCCAACTCTGCCATATATTGTCCAGGAGTATTATCTGTAGGCGAAGCGGATCCCACTTCTGATGTCAGAGGGTCGTTTTTCCTGGCCCTTTTTGTTTGAATTAGGTTCCCAGCAGCAAGCTCTGTTCGTCTTCAAAGCGTTTTCCGAACATACTTCCAAAAGTCTACTTTCGACTTTTCTACTTTCACTCAATTCATAATCATTGTTGTCGTCTCTTTCTAACATGTATGTCTCCGCTTAACGAACAGACCTCACTTGGCAGCAGTCTACATCTATCCTGCCCTGCTTTCACTCAATTCTGACAGATTCAAAAAAGCCCTGCTTCATATTTAAAAAGGCTCGGCTTCACATGTTCAAACCAAGAGAATAAATTAGTCTCCGTTTCATTTGATCCGACATATGTATATATCTGCCTACGCCGAACGCATCAGGGCCTCAACAAAAACTCTTACTCGGCTTTAAGTCGAAACGATCCAGATCAACTTGGCTGTTGATGCTGATCAGGAAAATATATATATAGTTTATTGGGTCAAGAATGACTTCTTCACGGCGTTGCAAATATTGAACTAAAATTATAATACCCTACATAAGTAAGCACGACAAGACCACGAGTCGTGGAGCATTGAGTGAAATACGGTGGGCTTCTCTGATGAACTCGTTGACTATAATTACTATTTTATACCCTTCCACTGCAACGCAGTGAAGGAGGCATTTTCGACCCTATAAAGTATATATATTCTTGATCAGCATCAACAGCCAAATCGGTCTAGAAAAGTCCCTGTGTCTGTCTCTGTCTATCCGTTTCTATGCAAACTAGTCCCTCAGCTTTGAAGCTATCTAAATGAATCTTTGTATATAGTATTCTATATAATCTCAGATCAGCCAGATCGGACGACTATATCATATAGCTGTCATACAAACGATCGTAAATTTGTTGAAAAATAATAATAACTCCACTGTTTTTTAACATATCTTGATCAATTCTCAAATGTAAGATTTATATATTGTAATAGTTTATAGATTTAATTTTATAAAAATCGAACTACTGTATCATATAGCTGTCGTAGGAACGGTCGGAAAATTTTTAGAAAAAAATTATAACTTCTTCAGTTTTCAACATAACTTTTTCTAATTTGAGATACAAGCATTTTATATTATTTCAGAATTTTGTTGAAAATTTGTGACGGTCTGTCGTGCCTCGGGTAACTGCGGGCCGTCCAGGATCCGTTAGGAATTAATTTGGTTCAGGCGTGGTTGCTGTAAGAGATCCCCGACCCGATTTCCCAGGAAGAACACCGAGGGTTTATACAGTAAGAATATAGTAGAGGGTTTTATTTCGTATATTCAGATTTGTCAAGATATCTGCGCCCGGGGCCGAAGAGCTGCTCTCGGATGATTGTCGTCGCCTCGCCTTTCGCGTCACGTTTCTTCGGGCAGTGGCGTACCTATGGACGAGACAAGTTAGTGTCGGACCAGAAAGCCGTCTCAGAGAGAAGTTTTGTTGTTGGGTTCGACAAAGCCGTCTCGGAGAGAAGTTTTGTTGTTGGGCTCGGCAAGCCGTCTCGGAGAAAAGTTTTGTTGTTGGTCTCGACAAGCCGTCTAGGAGAAGAGTCGTTGTTGGGCTCGACAAGCCGTCTAGGAGAGAGTACTGTTCGGCCCTCAAGCTGTCCCAGCGAAAGCACTGTTGGGCCCTGAAGCCGTCTCAGCGGACAAATTTCATAAGAATCGGACGACTATATCTTATAGCTGCCATACAAACGATCGGTACTTACTTTACATGTAAAAATGTAAAAAAAAAAAATGTAAAAAAAAAATTTTAACTATAAAAATTGTATGAATATGAAAGTAGTTCAGATTACATTATATTGGGATAGATTATAATTCATACAATTGGAATCTGCAAGGGATAGCTTCCTTTCTTGTCACTATATACAAAAGAATGAATGTTTTTTCTAAATCGAAATAAAACTTGTGCAGGTAGATGTGTGGAGCCATATCCTGTTATGAAACATGCGGGCTCTAGTTTCTCACCTCGAAGATGAACGCAAATGTTAACAAGACTGTGCTTCAAATGGCTGTTCATCAGTTTTCTGAGATTTATGGTCCTATTCAAGTGACGAACCACTTCATCATTTCGCAGTTTTTTACCAATCTCGCACTGCTCCTTCAGAGAATAACTATGGTTTTAAAAAACAGTATCAAATACAAAGCTTTCCTAGGCGAAAAACATCTTGGTTGGGATCTCTTCTGCGTGCCATACTAAGTGGCATAGTTTAAAGGTTAGCAGGAATTATCCGTTCATTTTACACATTTTGGACGTACACATTTTGATATACACTTTCGGCTAGTAAAATAGTTAGACTGAATCCGCTAATTCGGTCTCCTGGTTAATACACTTAAATTACCACACCGTTTTTTAAGCTACACATCTAAGCACTGGTCACACACACAGATTTTTTATGTAATACATACCTTGAAGTTAATAATATTGAAAACTTTAAATAAATAATAATAATAATAAATAAATAAATTGTAAATTTGCCAACAACTTGAATTTATACGCACAAAAACGAAGAAATTTTGTAAAGCTTTTTGTTAAATCATATGGTGTGTTTGACAGTTCACAGCTGAACCGTTAAAGCATCTATTATCCACTTAGGAAGAAAAAACAACGCTTTCAAATTTGAAATTTTGAAATTAATTACGCTAGCCAGATCAAATCGCCTGCACATTCCAAATTCTTTACACACATGAATATCTTCGTTAGGTGGCTCGGATGAGGCAATATGTCCAATGGAATCTAGAAGAAACAAACATTATTATTTTTATTTAGTTTTTGGTGTTTTACACTGGTAAAAAACTATTTCTCCATCCATTATGATAATACTTATGAACACTTACCTGATAAATGTTTATTGTAATTAAAACTTGATTCTCCTTTAAAATTTGAATCAGCTTTTAGATTTTTCACTTACTCAAACGCAATTGAAAAACGCGAGAGAAGACCCGCGCTTCTCAGAAGAACAAAAAGAACACTGAGCGAGAACAACGGTTTCTCCTATTGTTGGTTTGGTTTTACACGGTCTCATAGAATATTGTTGGGAGAGGGAGAGTGCGAGCGAAATGGACTACCTAAACGCCTCTTTTTGTTGAGGAAAGACTGATTCATTTTGACCTTTTTTCATCATCCTTTCATTATCAATATTCTATCGTATTTTAATCAACCTTTTATGTAAAAAGAGAAAAATGAGAGCGAGAGAGAGTCGTGTTTGACCCGAGGGCCCAAAGAGAGCGTCGGCTCGGTCGAAATCGACGTCGGCTGTTGATGAATCGTTGATGAATTTTGCCTTTTAATGAAAATTTATACTGCAAAAAGTTTTTGCATGTAGGACTGGTTTGTGGGTGGTTGACTAATAGATAAGTTAACGCAAATACTAGTGTAATCAGTCCTGTTAGGATACGTCTTTGGTCAATCTAATTTTTAAACTTTACTAACAAATCAAGAAAGGGAAACAAAATGTTAAGAGGTGAATTCATAGAGGCTTACAATACCTGTATTGGGCCATGATGTTTCTTCCTTCTTTCTTCTCTTCGACACTGCAATATGGAGCGGCATTATAAAATTATATGATTGGTCATGCGAAGCGGAGAAGGTTTGGATTAGTTTGTCATTGTTTGTATTTACTTCGTATAATTAGTAGAGTTAAGTGACGCATCAAAAAACATTACAAATTTTCGTTTTTTTTCTTTTGGGGCGGCATGGAATTCACAAGTAAAAAATCTCTGACGGACGACATGGCCTTCACTCCATACGGCACGGCAGTGCTTATTGGCAACTGGGCAGAGCGCCGCTTTGCAGTCGAGGAGCAAAGCAATGCCATCCTGCCGGGTATTCGGGTGGAAGGTTGTGAACACCATCTATCACTCAGCCAAGATACCTACACGGATGCGCCCTTCGTTCGCGTCGAGACTGTCCCCTTTTTCCTTGAGCAGCGCAAGTTGGCTTACCAAAACTACTTAAAAAATAAGCGGTCAGGCTTAAAGCTAGTGGACCATGAGTCACTAAAACGGAACTTTACCACGACCCACACCCTGGACTTCGAGGAGCTACCGCGACAGAGTGTTTTGCTTGCAAAGGGGGAAGACGGCAAGTGTGGTCCTCCAAACCAAGCGGCGGAGTTCGACAGGCTGAAGGCCTTCGGAAATCTTACAAAAACGCACAATTACATTTGGCGCTTTAAGTGCGAAAAGCTGCTGGATGACCTGAGAAACATGCAGACTACGTATTCCGCCTCCTTCAACCGACCATGGAAGAGTAAGCCAATCTACGAGTATGGGACAGACTACGACGGTGTCGTTAAGTTCGACTTGACGTGCTAGGATCCGGCAATATAACAAACCTTTCGAACTGTTGTCATACAGCTTGGTGCAAATGAAGTTGCGCGATCTCAAGACATTTCACAATAAACCTCTATATTACAAGATTCAATTTATTTCAAATCATTTTCTTGTGTAATAATATAGGTTCATATTTTAAGTAGTTTCTATATTTTAGATGCCAGAAAATCATTGGGTTTCATTATTATTATTTTTTTTTTGGGTGCACATGCCTCGGCATTAGCCTTTTCGTTTCGTTTTTTTTTTTTTTTTTTTTTTGTTTTGAGAGCTTTTTTTGGCTTGGTTTCGGTTTTCCTTTTGAAAATTAGTAAGTCGAAAGACGTTTACAATTCATTAGCGTTTACCCTTGATTTTTGCCTTGTCATAGAATACATATTTTAATATTAATTAATTATTACAAAAAGTAAAATTTTACGACATTAAACTAGACGACGCAACGTATTGCATATGTATGTATACTCGCTTAAGTACGTTATTTTTGATTCGGTAATATAAGTATGCCTTAAACACTTTTTATTTTGAATAATTTTGGACTGCCATGATAGGTTGCTTTCTGTACTTTCTTATACTTTTCCCTTTTTAGGCTGACGATTATATTAAAAATTATGCTTAGAATCTAAACCAATTGAAGGTGTGTCGGGCTGAGCGTGTGGTGGTGTAGGTTTGTGTGTACTTTGGTGGTTGCCTTTTATTTTAATCGGTTTTACGGTGATTTCATGAGTGTAGTGTATGTGTAATTAGGGAGTCGCTTATATTTAGCCTCGGTTGTGTTATAAATGTTCTGGATATATGTATGTTTGTATATATATTGCTTACAACAATTACAATTTTGAATTTTTGCTTGTTTTTGGGTTTGGTAATTTTTTTCTTAAAAGTGAATTTTTTTTTTTTTTAATACTTTCATATCGCTTTTCTGCTTTAACTTTCTCATTCCTTTCATATTTAAATTGTTTATCTTTTATTGGGACTTTTTCATGTTTTATTTAATTTTCTCTTACTTTTAATACCTAAAGTATGTATTTTAGTATTACTTAATTTTTATGTAAAAAATGATGCTTATACAATTGGCTTAATTTAAATAAAACTTTTTGTTTTTATTTGCTCCGAAAAATGTAATTAAATGTGATTTGCCATTGAATAGTGCCGTGACTCGAGTGATCCCTGTTTATGCAATCAATTTTGATATGGCCGAGATTGTTTGTTTTAGCCGAGATGTTATTAAAATTTTTTTTATTTATTATTTTATTTTATTTTTTTTGTTTTGAATTGGCCGAGAAGTTATACTTATTAATGTATTTTATTTTTGCTTTCATTGCCATTGGACAAGCCACCATTTCTTATTTAGATTTTGATATCTAAACTTTTTTCCATTCGCTTTCGTGCGAGTTTTAGTCACCAAACATATCTCTCGAAACATATTTAATGTTCTCTTGAAAGTTGCCCTCTAGATAATAATATAAATATGATGTGGGTATTTTAGAGAAAAGTTTACTGTGTCCAAAAAGGTGTATGGTAATGTAAACTTTTTTGGTTTAGCCGAAACTAAGGTGGTTGTAATGAAGGGTTCTCGTTAAAGGCAAATATTTTTAAACTTGTTTCACGAAACTTGCATGCCAGTGTTGATGTATTCTTAATTAATTGTTGCCTCTTTCTGAAATGTTAGTTGTTTAGTGTAAAACCAAATTCGATTTTTGAAAAACAACTGAGGATTGGTTTAGATAGGAAAACTTGGAACAATGTAAGAACTTAATTGGAATACCGTGTCTCTTTCTTAACGTTGGGTAGCCAGTTTTATTGTTTTGCTTTCAAATCTTTATCGCTCATTTATCGTTGTACCAATTAATTCAATTTTTACCAGAAATGTGACATGTTTTTTATGTTTATTAATCGGTGTTTTGTCTCTTGTAATATAAAAAAGTTTTTCTTTCCATTTTGAGTTTTTGCTTTGATTTTTGCTGCGTTGGTTTTGTTTTCACACATATGTATATATATACTATTTTACATTCAATCGATTGGAAATCATACAAAATTCATATATCAAGATGTTTAACAATTTTTAGCTATTGTTAGTTCTGCCTCTGGTATGGCATTTGCCTCTTTAAAAAATATATGTATATAGGTAGTTGGCTTGATCTCTGTTTGTCTCTGTTGTATACTTAAAATCGCCCTCGTTATTCAGTTAATCATCTTTTGATTTGGTTCAACTTGCGTTTAATTAAGCATTTTATCCATCCCTCTGCTTTTAAGTAATGGGGTTTTTTTATGTGGTCTGTTGCACAAAAGACGCTCAATAAGAAAAAAGTGTTATTGTACTATGGTTGCTGCTGCGGTATCCGTTGCACTTGTTGTATATCTTGTAAATTAATAGATTTTTGGTTTATTGTGGTTTAATTGTATCAGGCTATTGGCTGGCTCAGGGCAGGAACGGGTCCTGCTCCTGGCAGTATAGTATCACTATTGCTTTTCATTGTTTGATTCTATTTGGTTTGATGCGGTTTCTTCTGCGTAACGAACTAAAAATTATCAAGTCTCCCTTTTTGAAGAAACTAAAACGAAAATGGGTGCTTGTGGTATGTAGAAAAGTAACGCATGTAATTGGCTAGATGAGCGGTTCTCATACTTCGATGTGGATATGTTGCGTTCAGCTGATTAACTCAAAGCAAAAACTCTTAAAAATCGGTCCTATCTTTCAAGTCCCCGTTCCGTTCGAATGCTTCTGCTCATCTATCTGTCGTAGCATTACGCATTCGTTATTAAATTGAGTGAAATAATTGATTTACTTACTTTGGTACTATTGCATTTGCAGTTGCAGTTTGTGGTTGCCTATGTACAGTTAGAGTTGAGTTACATTTAATAATAAGTGCACGTTCACTGTCGGAGCCGACGCCGATTGTTCCATAAATAAAATTTGTTTCTATTGCATCTGCTCAGTTATTATTTCTATGGTAGTTATTAAATGGTAGTCCCTGTCAATTGTTCATAATAATTACAAACGCATATTTTATCAAAGGAATGGCAACATAATAACAAATTGCATATCGTTCGTTCTCTCATCTAATCTATTGTGTCCTTCGGGTTATTGAACTTATCGTAAATTATTTTTATCTGATGATCTCCTCGTTTAAGTATTTGCTTTAAACATTGGCAAGCGCAAGTTTTAAAAATATTTGTTTGCAACCGCATACTTCACTTAACACTTAATCGAATATAGCTTTATGTCCGTTAAGTAATGTTCCTATATTTTCTCTGTTTTGGTTTATTTTTTCGGCTTTTCCGTCGATCCTTGTCGACTTTTACTATTTTTTTGCATTTTTTTAGTATATGCTGTCTGATTGGTTTCTTTAAGTACTGTTTCTATGGTTTTCTGCCACTTGGGTTGCGTATCTATTGGGTAGCATTTTAGCTGCATTTATATCTTGTTTTTCGGTTGCTTGTAAAAAGATCTGTAAAATATTTCGGTACTATTTCATTTGGTTTGTAGTTTGTTCATGTTGCAAAAACAACAATTCGTATATATTATAAATAATTCATTTGATTTGTGTCTGTTATAAATTACTTGTTCTATGGGCACATTGTGTGTATTGCATAAGGCGAACCCTTGTTATAGGCATAGATCAAGGCTGGGCCCATTTAAATACTTTTAATTTAATGATGTTAGAAAAATATGCTTAAAAAAGTTACTTCTTATACGTCAATAAGAAGTATTATAATCAAATCAGAATTTAACATAAATTAGAGTACGAAGAAAAATAGCTTCTCATTTGTCAAAGCAGGAGCTCCTATACTGCATATTGTTTATAAACTGGGTACGCATTGAGACTTGCTGATCAATTAAAAACAATAACACATTTGAATAAGATAAAAGGGAACAGAACTGAATCTATGCCTATGTGGTTCGACTTTTTGTAATAATTTCAATAGAGATATTTCATTAATATCGCTGTATCAGCTTGGTAAAAACTAACGAGGCTATCGTTTTCGGATTCCACAGGTTACGCTTGAGTTTCTTAATCTCGAATCCTTTCTAGACTGTTCAATTCAACAAAAAGTCCGTAATTCCTCCTATTTTTCATCTGACTGCGCTCACAAACTTGTTGGGTTACTTCAAATATAAGTAGATATATCGTATATATAGGGAGTATTCGTTAAATACGTTACAAAATATAATACACCATACATATAATTTAAGAGATTCATATGCACTGTATGCTACTTGGTTTGCTTTTCCAATGTTTACATCTTAATTCTTCATTCGCGTTTTGGTTTATTTTTTTTATATATTTTTTTAAGACATCATTTGAAAAGTCAATATTGGTTTTCATCCTTTGGTAATCGCTTCCCTTTTTGATACTTGGAAATTTAAACAAACATATAATTGGACTTTGAGATACGTCAATTAAGTTGTGTGCTACTCACAATCGTTTATCAAATTAAACAAGAAGCTGGTGATTGGGCTTTCATATCTTCAAAAGTTTTATATTTCTCACTTTTAATCAGTATTGTATTATTATTATTATTATTATTCCTGTGGTTTGTATTAATCGCTTTTCACCGTTTTTATGTGATTATTTATCTATTTTTCAAACACTTTTATTTAGCTTGTTGATTCTCTCGAGTTATTTATTTAGTTTGTTAGTGGTTTGCTTTGATGCTTGGTGGTTGACTTAAAAACTATTATCACTATTGCAGAAAGCGGCTGTACTCAATTATAATGCATTCGCTTCTGGAAATTGCGGAATGGATGGTCGAGAGACCCACGGATCACTCTTCCATCCATTCCTCACCTTTCTGTTTCGAAATTACTTCACTGTGGTTTGATGTTTGTTGTAGGCATTTGCTTAAAATTTGGTTTGTATCTGGGCCTTAATAGTGTTCTGAGTGTGAATTTAAAGCCGGAAAAGTGTCAATTTTAGTATTATTTTCAAATGAATTATTTCGTTATTTTACTGTTATGGTATTTATTATAAGTTCATTTTTAGCTTTTCTTTTATTAAATTTTAAGAAGAAAGGATCTTACTTTGGGTCTTTGCTATTTTTTTTTTTCGTCGTGCAGGGTCTCAAGATTTCTCACCAAAAACATTGTCGAGATCTATTCACTTTTCTTACGTTTGATTTTTGTTATGTTGATTTTGAAGTGCCAAGGATTTAACATGCCATGCCTTTTGCTGTTTGTGTTTCATGTGGTAGATTTAATGTTATGTGTTACTTATTTTTACTTATTAGGGCTTTTGATACTGCAATTAAAATTTCTGCTATAAAAATTACTTGTATTTGTACTCTTGGTTATTTAATTGGGCTATTGTTGGTTGTTAGGTATGCTGGTAACTTTGTGTTTTATTATTTCCTCAGCAGCTTTTGATTTCTGCTGTCTGTATCTGTTGCTATATATCTCCCACGACTAATTTCGTGGTTCCCTATCGTATGATTCAGTTAGGGTCTGGTCTGTTCGGTTCTGTCAAGTAGTAGCCTCTTTTTAAGTCTAGGCTTTCTGTCACTTCAGGGAGTCACTTCCCTGATTAATGACATGACTGGTTACATATCCGATATACATTCAGTTTTTCTCGGCCGACGTGGTCTTGAGCTCTGAGATGAACTCAAAGAGCTAATTCCACAATAGCTGGTACACACCATTTTCAGCTTTCTTCAAACTTATCCTTTCTGTGAACTTTTAAAAACCATTTGGAAAACATTCAATCAATAAACAGATAAAAACAAACGGAAAAGTAAACAAAAGAAACCAATCCTAATGGTGGAACATAAAGTAAAAATAATAGTCATTTACAGAACATTATAGGAGAATAAAAGATCTCCGGGTTAGTCTGCAAAATGTTTTTGGAGCGTTTAAAATTTTGTTTTAGACTCTGTCTTTATGCTAGAATTTGTTGCGCCTAAATTTATGTTTTTGTTTTTGATTAGGTGTATGCTTTAAATTTTGGTTTTGTGTTAATGCCTAAAATGTACAAAAGTTTTACGTTTTAGTTGTTTTGTTTTAAATTTGCATTTATCACAGCAACATTCAGTCTAAAGTTTGCTTTTATTGGAATTATAGCATAATTTGCCATAATTTACTTTGATATAATCGTTTTGGTAAATTTTTCCATTACCTCGTTTAACTAAACTAAACATAATTTTGATTTAAAGCCAAAAGGTTCGTGTATGTATGTTCGTCGTTTTTCTTTTCGATTTTCGATTTTCGAATTTCGAATTTCGATTGGTTATAGCCAAAAAGAACTGTCAAAATTTGGTCTACAAGGCCTAAAAGTTTGCTACAGCTTAGTGTTAAACTTGGGTTACATATAGCAAATCATGCTGATCATTTCGATCATGTAGATCAAGTCCCTTAATCTAATTCCAATAAAAGCCACCATGGGTTACAATACTTTTGGATGTTGGTTGCCTTTGTGCCAAAACATGCAATTTTTTTGGTGTTTAACTTTTGTGTTTGTTTATAAATTTTGATTTAGAGTTGGATTTTTTAATGTGCCTAAAGGGTGTTTTTAAAATTTTGACTAACTTTATCGTAACCGTAGCAGTTAATACATATTTTACAATGCCAAACAATTATTTCAAACGATTTATAAAACTTTTGCTGCGAAATTTACATTCATGTTATGCCAAAACGTGCTATGTACAATTTTGATTAAGCCGTGTTTGCCAAACATTCCCTATAATTGAGCCCCATTCGTATCACAAAAACAAGACGCTGCCCAGCCTAAGTAGTCCATTTGTTGTTTGTGTAATGCCAAAGTGTTCGGAGTTGTTCCGTGTGTAGGGGATAGACTGGCTGAGGGTGGGGGTTAGATTGAAAGCAACTAAAAAAATAACTTAACTGAAAGTCTGATAAATCATTGTTTTATTGAAGTAATTAAATAATATATCCAAACATAATTGATAAACTGTAGGTTTAAAACGGTAAACACAAAATCGTATTGCGAGCACTTGCTTTGATTTCAATAGAAACTTAGATAATTGGCTACATACTAAGTGTATTAAATAATGAGTAGATACTTGATAAAGTGAAACGTCTATGCTAAAAGTAAATTCTCGCTCTGCCAAGATCTTTCTTTACAATACATAAAATATATGTAAGATTTATACATAAATATGTAGGGTACATATGCTATAATATTAATAACAATCATAAATGCTTTGACGGTACATTGGAAAATTGTATAAGAAACTAAGTTTTCGGTTATATCTGGTAAATATTGGTAGGGAAGAAACGCAGGAGGTGGGTGGTCAAATAGTGCTTTGTCTGTTATGATTCAGATTCAAATACAGTGTAAGTTGAGAGCTTTAGGGGGAGTTGGTCTGTTACCTTTTTGACTATTGTTCGATTGTATGGCACCTTGAGAGTCACATTGCCTGCTTTATAAACACGTCTGCATGTATACTGATCCTGCCTATTTCCTTTTGTGTGGTCTGCCGCTTGTGCCTGTGTGTATGGTATGGATTTATCCGGGATAAACGGGTGAATGTCTAATTACTAAATAAAAACTCAACATAAATTACACATGATTTGTGGGGGAAGACAACAAATGAATCCTAGTTTGAATTATTTAGGGACTCGTAACTAATTATGGGTATTTAGTATTTTTAAATTGCATTCAGTAATATATATTACACTTTAAAAAATCACATATGTATGCTTTAATCGAAATAAAAGAGAAATATCGAATTCATATTTGTGTGGCCCCTGTTGAAAGATTAACGGACAACCGTAAATCATCGCATCCTTCAACAAAAATTCGAATTCATTAACATATCCGAAGAACTGATCTAAAGCTTAGCTGCTGTCTGTCATAATAAAAACAAAACAAAAACTCGCTCATCGCCAACATCTTCTCCTCCATTCATTCTATTCATCATCCAACATCCACACTTCCTCCCAACAAGTGTCTAGCTGCCCTAACTATTACTCCACACCCACACTCCTTATGTCAGAGCCATTCTAACTTTTACGCCTAATCGTATAACTCCTGTGGGTCGTATAAAAAATCCAGCTTGACGAACTCTGCGGGCACATACTTACTTTCGTATGACCGTGTGCATATACATATAAAGATCTGAAGTATCTGTGTAGTCTTTTAAATGTGTTTGTGGGGGGGGGGTTCTTAAAAAATATTATGTCAAAAAGGAATCGTATAACGTTGTGTTTTGGCTCTCGTTCCTCCTTCATTCTGCTTTATCATTTCTTTGTAAAACATCGACCATTCGCATTTCATGTGTATGGGTGTGTCAAAGGAGTTTAGAGTCCTTTTCGAAAAGACTAGTACTCGTCCTGTGTTTACGTGTTCGTTTGTGTCTCCTCTGTCCAGCTTTGTTGTCAGTTGGTTCGTCGTCTGCCAGTACAAAACTGTGTTTTGTCGTTTAATTTAAAGATCCGTTTTAAAAACTAGGAGAATTTGTATGCGTCTAATACTAATAAATAAACTTATCGAACCTATCGGATATTTTGTGAATAGTGTGTGTGTTCAATTTTGATTTCCTCTTGGGGTTGCTGCTCCTGGTCTAACTGTCTCCTTACTGATGACATCATAGAGATCCGAATATCGAGTGTATGTGTGGATGTATGGGTATTGCGTGCGACAGAGTCGGCGGTGGCGGGGGAGGCGCAGCTCCGTTGCCTACCCCGGGGTGGCCTGGATGACCCGGATGAACTGCATGCGACGTTGGCGGCGGGGGCAACGTGATCGAGAGCGTTACTGTTTGCGGCGCCGCCACTGGAGAGGCGTGTGCGGGGGTGGGCGCGGCAGCTGTGACAGCCGCTGCCGCTGTCGCGATGTGGTGAGCAGTCGTTGTTGGTGGCGGAGGCGGGTGAGAGTGGTGCTGCTGTTGGGCTGCCGACGACTGCTGCTGCTGCTGTGGTGCTCCAGTTCCTCCAGTGGTGGGATGTCACTGGGCCACCACGGAGGCAGACGCATTCTGCTGGACCACTACACCGGGGGCCACCGGGTTGGCCACCGTCACAGTCACCGGCGGCGTCGGGCCCCCATTGGCGTGCGCGACACTGGGCTGCTGGGCCTGTTGCTGTGTTTGGAAGGGATGCTGGAAAGGAGGCCCATAGCACTGTGGGAAGTACAGCTCGTTTTTCACCACAGACTGTTGCACCACAGCGGCTGCTGCCGTGTTGGCCGCTATGCTGCGCACAGGTAGGATGTTTGCCTTGTTATCCACCGCCGAAGACGGATTATTGTTGTTGAGGAATTGCTGGGCCGCCAAGCTCTTCACGTCATTCATCAAGTGGTTGGCCACCGAGGTGACTTGCGCGACAGCGTTGTTGTTCTGCTGTTGTTGCTGTTGTTGCTGCTGCTGTTGCTGCTGCTGCTGTTGTTGCTGCTGATGCTGCTGCTGTTGCTGCTGCTGCTGCCGGCGTACCTTGGTGGTGTTGGGATTCATGTGGTTGTCGATGTGTTTGGTCACCTCATTCTCCGTAGCAAAGCGACGGCGACAGTTGGGCATCGGGCAGCAGAATGGTCGATCCCCCTGTAAGGAAAATGGAACATAAGAGAGCAAAAGAACGCTTGCATTAGGACGCTGGGCCGATTACTGGCTTTTGAGGGCTGTGGCTAGGCTACAACTACCTGGTGGGTGCGAGTGTGCTGGTCCAGAATGGCCTTCTGCCGGAAGTCCTTGCCGCACTGGGCGCACTTATACGGCTTCTCGCCGGTGTGGATGCGCAAGTGCTGGTTGAGGATAGTCCGCTGGCGGAAGAAGCGCGGACAGTACATGCAACCGAAGGGCTTCTCGTTGGTATGGATTCGCAAATGCTGCGTGAGGTGCGACTGTTGGCGGAAGCGCTTACCGCACTCCGGGCAGGGGTATGGCCGCGATTCGATGTGGATGCAGCCGTGCTGAAGCAAAGTCGTCTTCTGCTTGAACTCCTTGTCGCAGATGGGACAACGCACGTATAACGGCATGTTCGCCGGCCGCACACCGATGTGTTGCAGCACCTCGGGCAGTATCTTTTGGCCTGCGCGTGGGTCTGATTAGAAGGTAGCCGTCTCAAAAACTCACGCAACTCGACTACTCACCCTTAACATCCTTGAAGTACGACGGGTAGTGCATGCCGCCGCTACCGTCGGGGGTGCCCTGGGAGTCCTCGTCGTGGTAACCACCGCCGGAACTGGCAATGTCGCCCTTGGTGTCGTTCTCTTCGCCCGGGAATGGAACATCTGAGGGCCACAGCGTCGGGTGTGGCCCGTTTTTGAAGATGAGGTGTGGGGAGACGTCTGTGTGGGGGACGTGTTGATCCGCATCCGACGCACCAGTTGATCATAGAAGTAGTTAAGCGAGAAAGAGACACTGTTAGCAGCGCTTAAACTAAGCACGCAGTCGAGATACAAACTTTCGAAGTAACTGCCTAGACTCTTTTGCTAATCTATGGACGGGGAAGGTTTTTTTATACCCTTGCAGTATATTATAACTTTAGTAAGTGCGTCGCGGCTTCAACACCAGAGTCGATCTATTCTGAAGCTGAGCTTTCTAAATTATTATTATTCCTTTGCAACTAGTAAAAACATGTATAGCTATAATAGGGACAATCGCAAAAACAAATTATTACTGCTACCCCGAGATTTTTTCGATCAACATTTAAAAAATAATTCAAAATTCTATCCTACTTTAACATGCTCCCATATACCGAATTGTAAATATATTTTTACTGCAAGAGTATACAAACTTCGGCTTTCCGAAGATAGAGGATTTTCTTTGATTTTTGTTTGGTTTGGCTTTGGCGTAGCGTAGGTGAATTAATGGAATCAATCATATAATTCTCCCTCAGCAATGCCAATGGCCAAAAAAGGGAGAACTTAATTATAGGGACAATTTTGAATATTGATTACAAGACACTGGATTTGCAAAGTGGTAAATTTTGCAGGGAAGGAGTTTAGTTGCCAAAAGGGCTCAGACAAGCCGAGCGTTATGAACGTGCTATGATGGCGCTTAGCCAGGGTCTGGTCTTCCTAGCACTATCCCTATCTGACTGCCTGTTCGAATCTGTATCTGCATCTGCATCGTAAGAAATCTGTAAGTAAGTTATCTGTATCTGTCGCTCGCCTTGGTGGGTGCGCACATGCTGATTGAGGATGGCCTTCTGGCGAAAGTGCTTGCCGCACTCGGGGCAGGCGAAGGGCTTCTCACCCGAATGGATGCGTATGTGCTGGTTGAGAATGGCGCGCTGCCGGAAGCTGCGCGAGCAGTATGGGCAGGTAAAAGGCTTTTCGTTGGCGTGGATGCGCAGATGCTGCGTGAGGTGCGATTGCTGCCTGAACCGCTTGCCGCACTCGGAGCAGGGAAACGGACGCGCGTCCGTGTGGATTCGGTCGTGCTGCAGCAGCGTGCTCTTCTGCTTGAAGTCCTTGCCGCAGGTGAGACACTTGAACAGCCGCAGGTCACTGTGCGGTTTGTTCTTGTGCGGGCGCCCTGGCCCGTTGCCAGTACGCCCTCCAGTCGGCACGCCGCTGCCTGGACCCACGCCCGCGCCAGATGCCCCGCCCACTCCTCCGTTGTTGACTGCAGCCGCGCCTTCATTGGCATTGGCATTCGTCGGACCGGCACTCTGCTGGCCATTCTGCTGGCCCGGGAGGAGCTCGGGCAGGGAGTAGGATTCGCCGGCGCCACCGCCACCACCGCCACCACCAGACTGCTCCATGGGTAGCACGCCCTTGTTGAGATAGTGGAGTGGCGGAAAACCGGGTGGCGCCAGCATCGCTCCTTGTGGCGCTGCATGACGGGGAGCGTAATAGTCAGGCGTTTGGAAGCTGTTGCCAGGATCGCCTTGAGGACCGCCACCGCCTCCGTTTTGCTGCACATGTGGGTTACCGGGCTCCCCAGCATTGGAGCCCGAGTGCTGAGGGTCGGTACTGCTTTGGTTCTGGTTGGGCGCAGGGTTCTGCTGATTTCCGAGCTGCAAGTGGATGACGAAATGCATTATGATTGGCCCAGGATAGCTTTTGCTGTATAGACTCACCTGGTTCATGGCATCTTCGTCGGAGCCCCCATTTGACCGCTGCTGTTGCTGTTGCTGCTGTTGCTGCTGCTGCACCGAGGGATATGGGCTGGACGAAGGCGATACCTTCTGTTGGCGACCGTCGCCGCTGCCATTGTCGCGAGGCTCTTGGGCACCGCCAGGGGGACTTTGCGGCTGACCTGCTGCCGCCGCTGCGGCTGCCGCCTGGGCAGCTGCCTGCGCCGCGTTCTGCTGCTGCTGCTGCTGCTGAGCGGTGAGGTGCTGCTGCGCCTGCTGCTGGATGTTGGGGTACATGTCGCTGCCCCACTGGGCGGGACTGGCGCCAATGGCTCCCGGGTTACGTTCGGCGTCCTGCGAATCCTTGTAGAGGACGTACGGCTGGCCCGTGTCCTGGGTAATGCAGTACATAATTTGGCGGGGCACCTTCAGTCCGGCTGCTATGCAGGCCGCGAACGAAGCCGAGAAATTGATGGCCATTCTCGTCGCTACTGCTTTTCTATTGGATCGGCTGGCCGGAGGTACTAGCTGTTGCTCGGTTGGGGGTGCAGGTGCTGCTGCCTGGCCGTGCTTTGACTTCGAAGGGAAAGCTCAAGGATCGCTTTCGTTTCTTTCTGATTTCTTCCTTTATTATTGATTATTAAAACACATTTTAGTCGTATTGGTTTAGTTTCCTTAGCGGTGCTCTTTCTGGTTGTCACTGCTGTTTCTTTTGTTAGTGTTTTCATTTGTTTCTCTTCATGTTGGTCAAATTTAAAATTCCTTTCTTCTTAAGTGTCTCATTTATTTGCTTATTTATAAACTTGTTTTTGCCGTTGATCTTTTCGCCAGTATTTTGTATTAAAATTAAATTTTACCTCTGCGCCTTCTTTGTTAATTCCAAATTGGTTTCAAAGATATTTTAAGGGATGCGATTTTTCCTCTCGTTCAACTGGAATGCGAAACGAAAAGATTGATAGTTATCAAATATTTCATAGTCTAGGTTCTAACAGAATTTAAATTCTAAAATAAAAAGCCTTAAGTTAAGGTATTATTTCGTAATCTGTATAAAGGGTACTTTTGTATTTATTTTGACCTTGTGTGATTGCCAAAAATCCGTTTTGAATGGCTAAGCAAGTTTTCAAATCGTTGCTCCCAGTATAGGCGCTAAACAAAGCTCAACATAACCGCTTGCTCTAATGAGCATGGGATCTTAAGGCCAGCTTTTTACACTATGTGTGATGAAAGCGAAGTCACCTGCGATCTGCACATACTGCAAAACGCATTCAACTCTTCACTTCGAAGCTGGGCGAAAAAAATGGAAGAGTCATTAACAGAGATGCCTAGCGAATTAAAAACAATGAAGATCATCAGCGGCTGATTGGGAGGAGTGGCGCATAAACCGTCACCGCATGCCAAGCAGGCGAGCTCCCGCTCCCGCTTCCCATCCACCGCATGCGGACCCCTAAAACGGTTGCCCACATGGTACTCCTGTGCCGTCAAGAGCGAATGTGCCGCCCTGTCCGCCTGACACAACTCACTCGCAGCTCGCCTGCCTGCCTGCCTGCCTGCCTGCCTGCCTGCCTTTCGTTTCTTGAGTTCGGTGTTGGTTTTATCGTTCTGCTTCGCTCTTTTGTTGTCCCACGACGATGACGCCGACGTGCCAACTTTTTAATGCGGGATCAAGGTCTACGAGAGCGTGCGCCATAGCCGCTTCCACATGCCCAGACAAAGGCAGGGTCTCAGATACACACTGCAGCAGAAAAATATCCCCGAAGTGCCGAGTGTGAAACATCAGTTTGCTTTTAGAGTCCATAAGAATTGGTCTTTCTAATATTTGGATGGCAAAAGCACAAAGATTACCACTCAACTTTGATATCGATTTCAACTTGTAAAGCTAATTAGATATTAGGATGAGTGTGCCAAAAGAACACTCACAGACAAATACGGAAAATCGGGACCCTCTTAAAAGAGCGAAGACTTCCTAGAGCTGGAGATGAACGCCACAACGAAGCAAAGGGCGAAGGAAGCTGGAGATTCAGGGGGGCAGTACACTTGGTGTCAAATGCAGGGTAAGCATTAGCTGTCGCTACCGCTGCGTTCGCTATATATGGAGAACTGTGCTCCAATGGCCGAGCGAAATCACTTGCAATATAATTGTGCGTTTGTGTCGATGCGGGTCTTCTATAACTTTGATTTCGATTATCACTAACTGCAGTCTCGGGCAGTTCATTCTGTTGATTGTCTTCGTTCTTCGCAAAGCCCTTTTCTTACCCCCTTGGAAAACATGTAATGAGCTCTCTCTGGTAGACAAGACAAGACGTTTTGGAAACATAACAATACTATTTAGATCCATAAATTTGGGTTCTATACGGAAATTATTTTTAAAAAATTTAGAATATCTGAATACACAGATCGGTCTTTAATAATGTTAACCCCTCATGATTGGTGTTTTCTATATTAAAGTGGTATCATATGGGATTATTCTGAAATTTAATGAAATTTATTTTATAAACCTTATTGTATAAAAACATAAATCGTTCTTAAAATCTTGAGTTCCTTCTGTTCAAAATACATTTAAAAGGCTGTAAAGCATATTCTACAAATACGGGTACACAATTAATGTGACGGAATAAAGAGTAGTAGCCAAATGTGTGAACCAATGCTTGGATTTTTAAATGAAAGTCCGATATTTAGAGAGTTGACTGATACGAATGAAATTTGGGAAATCGCCGGCTTGATTCGCTTGCAGGAAGCTCGTTTTGCAGCTAGGTGCGTTCATGCAGTATCCGCATCGTCAATGGTATATGCAAGCTTGTGTTTGTGTGCCTTGTAGCATGCATATGCTCCACTTTTCGGTGGCTTATCGCAGAGCGAATTGGAGTTGCCAATTTCTGGCTCACGCTTCGCTGGCAGTGAAAGTTGTCAACCCAGCACCCAGCCCCTAACACCTAGCACCCAGGCCCCAGCCAACCACCCAGTCCCCGCGCCACCCACAAGTCGTGGTCCACTTAAGCCGGAGCTTGATATTTCAGTTTCCATTTCTATTGGAATGGCGTCCGCAGCGAGTCAGCCAATGACGCCGTTGCGCGCTGCCATTAGCGAGGCTTGCAGTTTTCGTGCTCGTATCTCGTGGATATGTACATGTGGATGGCCATGTGTCTCTGTGTATCTAAAGTGTGGTGCGAGTATCTGGTGTCTTGTAACTTGTATGGTGTCTTCTGGTACAGCTCGTGCCTGGCCGTGTGCCTGGGCCGTCAGGTGTAAAGTAGGTGGAGTCTGCAGTCTGCCTGAAGAGATGCCACTCGTTTGGGTCTGCTGCCCATCTTTTCAGTTCCTTGAAGGGTTACGCCACTCTGGCGGTCTCAAAACAGTATTATTTTCATTTATTTTGTTTAATTCATTTTAAACAAGTGTGTCTTCTGTTAATAAAACGAAAGAACATGTACAAAATAGTGAAGGTATGGGTCATTTAGTAGGACTACTCTTTTGCAATATATAAAGTATATATATTCCTACTTAGCATCAAGAGCCAAGTCGATCTAGCCATGTCCGTTCATACGTCCGCCTGTCCGTTTCCACGCAAACTAATCTCTGTTTTAATCCTATTTTAATGATAGTTTCTATAATGCAAATAGTACTTATAAACTCTCACTACTGTATAAGTCGGACGGGCCGGATCGGGCCATTATATTTTATTGCTGCCATAGGACTATTGGAAAATAAAAAAAAGACAAGAAAAGAAGCTAACTTCGGCCCGCCGAACTTTGTATACCCTTGCAGATTGCAATTGGATAAACTATAATCTATCATTATCAAATATAATATGAAATACTTTCATATTCATATTAAATTTACAGACTAAAATATTTCACATTTTTGACATGTAAAGTAAAATGTGATTCTCCTCCACATTTACCGATCGTTCCTGTGGCAGCTATATGACGATTTTTATAAAATTAAATCCGAAAATCTGTTATAATATATAAAGCTCATAGTCGAGAGTAGGTTAAGATATGTTAAAAAAACAGTAAAGTAAAGAAATTATTTTTTCTACAAATTTACGGATCGTTTGTATGGCCATTATATGATAATAATAATAATATTCATTAAAATCTGACCACAATATCATATAGCTGCCATACAAACGAGCGGTAAATGTGAAGGAAAAAAAATATTTTACTTTACATGTAAAAAATTTAATAAAATGTAAAACTGTAACAATAAAATTAATACGAGAGTAATTCATATTATATTATATTGGGATAGATTATAATTGATACAATTGGAATCTGCAAGGGTATACAAACTTCGGCGTGCCGAAGTTAGCTTCCATTCTTGTTTTTAAATAAAACTTGATGTAGATTCGCAGGGGACTTTTTTTATCGGTTTTTTACTATTTAACTAAATTAGAAAAGCAAATATCCGTCTTATTTTGACTAATTGCACTCTTCTAGTGATATTAGAAGAAAAGTCAAACCATAAAGCTTCGTTTTAGAAGATTTCTTAAAAGAAAACAGGTCTATGGTTATGATGGAAAAATCGCAATTGCGCGAATATGCATTTGAATATTTCAAAATTTGTTTTAGAATATGCAAAATTTGATCAATAGAACCATTTCTTAATGGTTAAATTTCTTAACATGTCGGAAAAAAACATTTTAGACAAGTTTTAGTTTTTTGGCCGCGATGGACCTTTCCGTGGAAATGCCCATATACTATTAACTACATATTTACTTCATTTATAAACATTTTGTATTATTTTAGAATTTTGGATTTAAGTTTATTAAAATTGGACAATATACCATATATCAGCTATAGGAACGGTGGGAAAATTAATATGAAAATAATTCTAAATACAACGTTTGCCGACATAAATTTTGAGATTTAAGCATTTTGTATTATCTCAAAATTTCGGTTTTAATTTTGTAAAAAATCGGAGGACTGTAATTGTGAAAAAAATATGAAGAGTAAGTTGATATATTAGATATGGATAAATTAGTAATGATCCAATTGCAATCTTGCGAGGATATACAAACTTCGGCGTGCCGAAGTTAGTTTCCTTTCTTATTTAGAAATGTGCTTGTTGAGAACCATTACACTGATAAAAAATTTTAAGACTTTTGGTAATTTTTCAAGACTTTTGGTTACGAAAGTAGCGCAAGACTATTTTGGCGTTCTTTTGAGATTTTTTTCTTCTTTTTTTTAAGTTCTTTTGGTTTTTAATGAAGCTTAAAAAGTCGTAATTCCAGAATTGTAAAACTTACATATATTAAGATTTTTGGTCTTATATTAAGATTTTAATTTAAGAATGCACAAAATCTTGAAAGAAGATTTTATTTTTTTATCAGTGTATAAGATTAAAAAAAATGATTTTCTGACAGCGAAATTTTGTAGTACTTTGTGGTATTTTTTGTTTTCTTTCTTTAGCTCTTTCCGTTATCTGTTGTGCCCACCTCTGTTTTACACCATAATAAGGAATCGAGATGTGAGATGTGTGTACGAAAAACGGAAATGTTTTAGCTTTCACTTAAATCTGAAAACTATTTAGTGTTTTTTCAGTCAGTCAAGCTGTAGTCTACAGAACAAAAGAGATTTGAGTATCTGTATTTTTCTCTTGCACCAATTTTTCGTGGCGCTTGGAGATGTGTATATTCGGTCTGTTTATTCCCGTTTTTATTGACAATAATTATTTATTTTTGGTTAATTATTTTTGCATTTGCCACTTGTGGCACTACCTTTAGTATCTAGTAGTATTTAGACGTAGAACTCCCAGAGTTTCAGTAGTGTGCAAACAACGCAGAGCGACCACATAGAATCCAGCTTCAAGGTTAAGGCAGCACACAGAGAAAAAGAAAATACTTAAATTGCCAAAAGTTGTTTGCGCTTGTTGCTTCACCAGAAAGCACAAAAAATGAGCGCCAAAACATTTTAGCGTAATTTGTGTAGCTATCTAATTCAATGCACAAAAGCTCTGCCAACGACGAGCTGGTTTGGGACCAGCGGGGCGAGCCAATAAATGGTGATAAAGGGGGGCGGACCAGAAAGATAAAGAGAAAAAAGAGGGAGAGCGAGAGAGCGAACACGGGGAGAGAACTTGGGGTAAACTGAGAGAGGGAGAGAGCGTGCGCTAAAACTACAGCGACGGGTATTCATAGAGATGTGAGAGTTACAAGTAAATAAAAACAATTCGCGCCACAAATATAAAAAGAAGGCAAAAAAGTGACTCACAAAAACATCCAAATGAAAAATTGTTCCTCTATTTATATGCTTTAGAGAGTGCTTCGCAAAAATGGCTTCTGCCATGGGTTATCTGTGTAGCTCGTTTATTTGAAGCCCACCGAAATATTTTAATAGGGGATTTCAGATAAGATCCCTGTGCTGTTGAGTTTTTCCGTCTCCTCTTGAGTTGTTTGGGGGGGGTGGGGGGCGTTCTTGAAAGGGTGCTCGAAGCGGTGGTTTGACTGTGTTTAATTCGTGTTCTGGGCATAACTGTCCATTTAATTAACGCCCTACTATGGCGGGCTTGTCGTGTAACAAACACAATTTTCACCGGCAAAAACTCACGGCTCAGAGGCAAATGAACGGATTCCAGCACGTTACACATGCATTAGGAGTCGGAGATGTATCTGCTAGATACAGAGGCCGAAAAAATGGAGTGACTGCTGCGACAGAGAGCCACACAAGCACACAGACAATTAGATGGTTTTGTATTTTTTGTGTTTTTTTTTTTGTGGAACACTGTGTGGATTTTAGTTTTCGCGCAAAAAAAAACGTTTTTGCTTATAATTCATCATATTCCCTTATGGCCTGACATTCGCACACAACATTCATAGATACGCACGAACACGCACACACCCAGCCTGGGGCACTCACACAGATGTCCTACTCTTTCGGATACCACACTTCCCGCCTCCCTCTCGTCATCATTTCACTCCCACAGACACCAAAAATATAAATGAATTTAGCCCCAGGGAGAATTTCGCAAAAAAAAAAAAAAATCGGAGAGCGAAAAAGCAAATAAAAATTGCAAATGATTTGTGGCGAATTTTGTTGTTGGTCTCGCTTTCAGTTTGCGCCTTTTTCTTTGAGCTTCTCTGCTCATTAGTGTCGTTTTGTGTGCTCCCCCTCTTCAAGCCCCCGTGGTCCACCCCCGGTCCACGCCAGGCGGATCTCATTTGCATTTTGTCAATTTGATTTACGCTCAAACATTTTTAGTTGTGTATCTTTTTTTATTTTAGTTTAATCAATTTAATTTTAATTTCCATTCGATTTTCGCAACCTCTCTCCACCTGTTTGACCCGTCAGCTCCGCTGTATTTGTTTTTTCTTGAAAACTTAAGGTATTTCAGCAATAATAATTCGATACTACTGCAATAGTGCGGCTTATAAAATATATAGTCGTTATGGTATACCATATTCAAAAGTATGTACAAATGTACAGACATTTTTCATTAGATGCTATAAGTGTTTGATCCTGACTTTTCTGTCGCTTGGTATGAATCGCATATGGATATGGGTACAGTTTACTAAACCTAAATCAAGTTGGCTTAGGACCGGACTCTGTTTTCGCCAAATATGCAATTTCTGGGTCCGATAGCTTTGAAAGTCTTATCTAAGGAAACCTCACTACATTTTAAGAATTAAAAACGAATTAAAGAAAATGTATATTATTCCATGCCTCTTATTAGCCTCTGCCAAAATATATATATATATGTATATTACTGAGAGGAACACTATAAAGGTTATAAGTATGTCAGTAGATGTGTGTAGTATAAGGTTATCCGTTTTATGTGTAACAAGAAATGAAGCTAACTTCGGCGCGTTGAAGTTTGTATACCCTTGCAGATTTCAATTGCATTAATTATAATTTAACCCTATCTAATATAAAATGAATTTCTTTCATATTCATTTTAATTTTACAATTTTACATTTTTTTTACATTATTACATGTAAAGTAATATGTAATTTACTTCTACATTTACCGATCGTTTGTATGGCAGCCATATGATGTAGTCGTTCGATTCTTATGAAATTTACAACAAAATTCTGAAAAATATAAAATACTTGTATCTCACAGTAAAAGAAAATATGTTGAAAATATATATATATAATTTTTTTTCTGATAAATCTACGTCCGTTCCTATGGCAGCTATATGATATAGTTGTCCGATTTTTATAAAATTAAATCTAAAAATCTGAAACAATATATATAATAATTATATAATAATTATAATATATATATAATATATATATATAGAAAGCTCATAACCGAGAGTTGATCAAGATATGTTAAAAAATAATAAAGTTATAATTTTTTTTCAAAAAATTTACGGATCGGTTGTATGTAGGAGTGAGAGTATATAGAAGACTATCTGCAAAGTTTCATTTAGATAGCTTTAAAACTGAGGGACTAGTTTG
>VNJS01002657.1:0-34380 GCA_008042575.1 Drosophila watanabei | reverse complement strand
GACAGACAGACAGACAGACAGACGGACAGACGGACATGGCTAGATCGACTCGGCTGCTGATGCTGATCAAGAATATATATACTTTATAGGGTCGGAGATGACTCCTTCACTGCGTTGCAAACTTCTGACTGAAATTATAATACCCTGCAAGGGTATAAAAACACCTCATATACATTTTATATACGACTCTCTAAGACCCATAACTTACCTTTGTAAACCCTCTGCTTCAGCATGGTCTCCATGGCAGACTTCTTCATCCGCTCTTCCGTCCAGGGCTGCTCGCCGGGATTCTCCAAAGCGAGGTACAAAGTATCTCTGTAGTTTATGGCCAAAATGTGCCAACTCTCATTTAGCCTAAATGGCGTACACATCACTTTCTGGAGCAGCTGCATCTGGCACACAACCTGGGCCTTCACACTCCAGCCATGGCTGCCCTCATAGCCGTAGGACAACAAGAGCTTCGACCGATTATCTGAGATGCCGCAAAACAGATTATCCAAATACTCGTCGTAAAAGTGATTTAACTTCCTTCTGTAACTAGTCTCCAAGGGAGCAGTGATGTCCAGTGGAAAGGCCTCCGGCTTGGGGTACCTCAGCATTTTCAATTGGCTGGCATCGGCGCGATAGAAGCGTTCCGGCGTCACACTAAAGTAGCCCAAAGGATCATCTAGCTCAAAGATTACCTTTACCTTCTGGGCGAGCTTAACGTACTCCTCCAGGTTCAGATAAAGGTTATTAGGGGAATGCATTTATATTTTTATATTTTAAGTTTTCTTCTGATAATCCGGTAAGATGTTGTTTGGCCAACAGTCTAAATTCGCTGTGTCATTAAAGAAGAGTTTTACATAGAGTTGCCAAGAGAGTTTTCAGAGGTTGACAGTCATTCTCTTGGGGTTGCCCTTAAGGGTTGTCATAATTATACATGTTACCGAAGAGTGACAGATAACACTTATTTTCAAAGGAGTTATCGGTAGTCTTCAGACCTTACCATATATTAATTAGGTGTTGAAAAATGTTACCTCTTCGCACAGAAACATTATTAGGTCTTACCTTTAATTAGGTGTTGAGAAATGTAACCTTGTTTTAAAGAACCATTAAACCTATAAAACCAATAAAAAATAATCATCAAAACCACAGAAGAAATTAATTTCAGTGGCCAAAAGAAGCCTTTATTAAAAAGTATGGTCTCAAGACAAAGCAAATAAGGATAATCTTCCAATTAAAACACCTTATTGGCCTCCACCACCTCTGACTCCTCGGCTCCTCCTGCTCCTTCTCCTGGAGTGGTGTTCTCCTCCTGCTCTGCCGCCTCCGTAGAGCTACTCGGAGGATTTTCCACCGGCTGGGCACAGGAACAGGCATCCCTGGTGTTCTCCTCGATCCACTGGTTAAAGTTGCTCACCCGCGTATAGACGCCCGGTGCATTGGGCTTGGCACAGCCCTCGCCCCAGGACACAATGCCAGCGAGTTGGTAAGCGTCACCCGAGCCCAGGACATGCATGGGTCCACCACTGTCGCCCTGGCAGGAGTCCTTGCCACCCTGTTCCACATAGCCGGCACAGATCATGTTGTCGGTGATCTTGGACTCGCCATAGTTGCTCTCCCGGCACTCCTGCTGAGTGAGAATGGGCACCTCCACCTCCTGGAGGGTATCGGAGATGGGGCCACCCTCGCTCAAGGCTCCCCATCCAGTGACTACGGCTGTCTGACCAGCATAACTCTCGCTTGAAAGGGGAAGACACACGGGATGCATATCGATGCCCAGACGCACAGGCTCATTGAAGCGGATCAAAGCGATGTCACTGTCAAAGTTGCGAGTGCTGTAATTGGGATGAATCAGGACCCGGGCCACGCGCCTATCCACAATCTTCACATTGCTATCCTGGCGATTGTGCTCCAGCAGGCGGACGGTGATGAGGCGATGATAGAAACCATTCACACAATGGGCGGCGGTCAGGGCATACTGGTCGTTAACCAGAGAGGCGCCACAGTAGAAGTTGCCGAACCACATGAGCATGATCATCCAGGGATACTCGTGCACCTCCGTCTCCTGGCCGCCGACGATGCGATGTCGTGTATTGACGCTGCCGCAGGAGCACTCCGAGCACTCTCTCTTGGCCGGGGAGCTCCATTCCGCTGGCACCTCTGGTCCCAGGATGGACTGGATCCAATCCAGGAAACTGCTCTGTCGCAGTTGGGCCAAGGAGTCCAGGATCCTCTCGGGCTCCGAGGCACTACGTAACGAAGGCGTAGCCCAGGACAACGTCAAAGCAGCCAAGAGGAAAATCAGTAGAGAATAATAACCCATGATGATGATGATGAACTAGCCTGGCCAACTGGCAATTGGCAACTAACCAAAGGCATCCTGGCCAAGACCAAGAAATAGCATAAACCTAGAACTGGCCAGACCAGAATTTGGAATCTTCAGATCTCCTTCCCCCTGAGAGAAACCGGCTCCTGGAAGAGGTTAGCGCACTTTGTGGCAACTTTTCTTTTAATCAATAAATATATATAAAACAGCTTGAGAATAGGATGGTTTATACTCTTGCAAAGGTTTCCTCCGGCTGGTCTTGAGTTTTGTTGTGATTTTAAGGAAACATATCCCTAGAAAGTGCAAAGTTATTTTCAGCGAAAATAATTTGTTTCTGGGGATATGGTTTTGTGTTTTTTTTTAAGGAGGAAATAATAAGTTTTTTGTTAGGAAAACTTATCTTTCAAGTCAGGAATTTTAAATAAATAAAAATTGTGAGTTTTCTGAGTTCCACCTTTAGCAAGAGTATCTTTTTTTGCAACTACTTATGGTTACAGAAATATCTAGATTGCTCGCTCTCGCTCTGCCTACTTGATCTTCTTGGTCTCCTGCTGGCAGAGGCAAGCCTGTTTGGTGAGGTTCTTGATCCAGGTTCCATAGCGATTCACTCGGGCATAGACGCCGGGATAACCGGCCTTGGCACAGCCCTCGCCCCATGAGACCACGCCGGCTATTTGATGCTCTCGCGTGCCGCTGGCCACGATGTGGAGTGGTCCGCCGCTGTCACCCTGGCAGGAGTCCTTGCCTCCTTCGTCATAGCCACCGCAGAGCATGTTATCCGTGATCTTGTTGCCATAGCGACTCTTGCGGCATTCGTCCTGGGACAGAATGGGGACTTGAACCTCCTGGAAAATGAGAAATATAAAAAATTAATATGAGAAATATTAAGGAAAGTTATAGTAAATTTTATAAAATATTTATCCAAACATTCTCAACGTTTTCTTACCTGCAGTGTATCCGATGTCGGTCCTCCAACTTTCAGGGCTCCCCAGCCTGTGACTATGCCATTCTCTCCCTTGAAACTCCTGCCCGGCGTGGGCATACAAACGGGATGCAGAACCTCATTGAACTCCACCGGCTCATCCAGCTTTATGATGGCTATATCGTTGTCATAATTCCGGGCATTGTACTTTGGATGCGTAATCACTTCGGCCACCTTTCGATCGATCTTCTGCATGTGCGACATCTTGCGATCGTGTTCTAGGAGCCTCACCGAGATCCTTTCCTTCCGGAACCCATACACACAATGGGAGGCGGTGAGGAGGAACTGGTCGTTGAGCAGGGAGGCAGCACAGTAGAACCTGCCGCCGTACAAGAGCATGGCCACCCAGGGATACTGATGCACCTCCGTCTCCTGGCCACCAACTATACGCTTCTGGATATTGGCTATGCCGCAGACGCAATCGCGACACTTCCTCGGCGGATCCAGAGTAGGTGGAGCCGGGGTAGTGGCCCTTCTGGTGGTCGTGGTACTCGATGATGGAGCCGACGTGGTGGTTGAGGTGGTGCTGCTGCTCGCCGAAGGCTCTGGCAGTGGAGAGCTACTGCTCAAAGTGGACACAGTGGCATTTTCCGAGTCGGAGCTGCCAGGTCGCTGGGGTAACAGCGAGAGAACCCACTGGATGAAGGTGTTCTGGGATTGCTTCAGCAGGGGATTCGCTGTGGTCTCTGATGAGGGTATGCTCTGATCTTGGCCCACAGCCAGGCCGATGAACAGCAGGCACAACCATATGATGGTGGCTCCTCGTCGACTCATTTTGGACTAGACTTTTTCCGGCTTTCTCCACAGCGACACCACCGATGAGCGTGGCTCTCGGCGAACTGATCGGCCAGCCGCTTGGCCAGCATTTGAAAGCGGCATTTCACCCAAAAAGAAAAGAAACAAAAAAAAAAAGTGGTTCTGGCCGGTGGCACGTCCACTTTGCCAATCCGATTTACACCGAGAGAAAAGGGGCTAAATTATATAGATACAAAGCTGACATAATATTGAATTTAATTTTAAAATAAAAATAAATGTATCAATACGGAAATAAACAAGTTAAAGGAAAACGTAAAATTATAAATTTGTTTCTATTAGTTTTTAAATTGTTTTGTAACTGCACTTAAAGTTCGACAACTAAGAACGTTTCTTAGAAATGGATATAAGAATAATCAATTAATTTGATCTTTTAATATTACAACATAAAATCATTAAATCTTCAAATTGTTTTTGACAATTTTATACATTTTTTCCAGTGCACAATCACACTCCCCTTGGGATTTGCATTCAGTATTCTGCGCATGCGTGGGCGCCTCAGGGCATCCGCACAACAAACAGCTCGCTAGCAATCAACACGACGCACTTTACACACACTTTACATACCACACACAGTCTATACACACTCACACTCTACACACACATATTCTACACACATTTACACTTCATATAAACCAACGATTGACCATGATACTTCACTTGATTCGCTGGCAAACAAAACAAAACCAAAAATCAGAGCCACTCAGCCACAAAAGTTGGCCTTTTTTTTTTTGCGTTGAAGCCACTGAAGTAGCGAAAGTTTTTTTCTCGCTTCAAAACTTATTGAAATGAATTTTTTGTTGTATTTTTTTTATTCGCTTCTATCCCACTTCGATCGCCACTCGACGACGCATCGTAATTTTACTTTCTTTTGATTTATATTATTTGGGGCTACTTTTCGGCGGCTGTTTTGTGGGTCTTTCTGTTGTTCAGATTTTGTTGTTTTATGCTTTTTTCTTTTTATTTTAATTTTGTATTTTTTGTATTAACAGTAATGGAAACAAGGCTGATGACAACAACAATACATTTTGTGGCACTGTTTACATTTACAAGGTTTACGTGGTTGGGTTTGATTTTTGTGGGTTTTGGGTTAAATTATACAGGGTGTTCTTACTTGAATTGAAAATTATAAATTTTAAATAAATTGTTTTCTAAATTTAAGACAAAAACAAATAATTATTTAGGTTAAAATCTCATAATACAGATAATAAAAGCCAAAAAGGGCTCGCCCTCAAAGCAACCCATGAAGCTGTCCGTCAGGTCTGAAGCTGCAGAGATTAACGAGGCAACGACCACATCCTACTCCTTCTCCTCCTCCATCTCAGCCATAACCATTCGCACGTGTCCCGTCGAGTCGTGAGTCATATTAAGTAGCCACATCCTCCACTTGATCATTAAAAGCAAACTTGCGAGGCTGCGGAGGCGGCGCCGTTGCGCCTGCGCCATTCGGCTGACCGACAATTGATGGATGCCCTGAATGGCTGTTAAAAAAATATACTAAACTCTGAAGCACCCGAGAGGAGAGTGGAGAGTTTATGGGGTCATTAGTATGTACACACATAACACTTGGCATATTAATTGTCCGCGTAATGTTGCAGGCAGATGCAGATGCAGATGACGAGTTACATGGAGTCACCTCCAGTTGGACACACCGGAAGGGGGTCTTTCAGCTGATGATGATGAGGAACTAATGTAAGCATGTCGCAATCTGGGCAAAGGTGATGCGCATTTGAGGTTTATTTAATGTATTATATTTGTAAAATTAAATTTAATATATAGCTTAGGCATATAAAAAGTTTATGAATAGAATATATAAGAATATATATAAATGGTTTGATAAGTCTAAAATTAGTTACATAACCACATAACTATAAAGGGAACATTCCTATTTATTTCAGAAATATTTTGAAAGCCTGAAGATTTTCTAAGAATTGTTTTACAATATTGTCTGAATTTTGTACTGCAGCTTTTGTCTTTTTTAGCTACATTGTAACAATTTACATATTTAAAAGAATATTCTTATATTAAGGTAACATTACAAATTATTAATAAAATATTATGTTATACGGTTAAATATTATCTACGTTATTTTTTAATTTTTTGCTAAGATTTTCTAAGACTTTCTATATATTTTTAGTGCAATTGCTGTTCTTCTCCTTTGCCTTTTAAGATTTTAAAGTCTGTTAAAAATATTTGAATATCCTACAAATTTTATACGTTTTTCCTAAAACTTTAACTTTACTTTTAATTGATGTTTTGGCCCTCTTTAGTTACCTTTTAACATTTTATTTGAACAAGTAAATGCTTAACATCACTGGTGGTGGTCATGTGAGCCCATCAAAGACCGCATCCGATCCAGGGTTCAACCGCAGAGCACGCAGTTAAAACAAAGTGCCATTTGCATAATGCCCGGCTAGACAAAACCGAATGAAAAATACTGGAAAAAAAGAGCCAATGCTTGGCATGTGTGAGTAGTACATCTATGGCTAGATGGGAGTGGGTTTATTTACGAGCCTGGACCTGGGACCTGGACCTGCACTTGGCGACGCAATTATGCAAGAGCCACTCCATGCCGCCACGGAGGAAAAACGTGACCACCAACGGAGCGACGGAATGACTGACTGCGTCCTCTCCTGTCCCCAGCAGATTGACTCTGACTCTGACTCTGTCTCTGGCTGGCTGTTGGGGAAAATATGTTAATTGGCATTGTAATATGCACATTAGATGTTGCCAACTACTAAGCGCTCATTAAACAAGCCAGCCCAGGCCCAGGCTCGGCCAATTACTGCCGCAGGTAAAGTCGCCAAGGAGGGCTGACAGGTGATAAATTGAGGGAATCGGAATTGATTATGAAACCAGATTGAAAGCGCCATATGACTTGTATCTTTGTGAATTAATTACACTTAATTGGGGAGTGGAAATGAAGAGTATCTTGGGTTTTCTGAGATTATATTAAATGTTCATTTAGTTAATGTTAAAGGAAATTAAATTATTATTTCACAAAGTCTTGAATGATAAACAAATTCTTGCCTTATTAGTAGGCCCTGGAAATTTTCTTTGACATCTGTCAACTGTTTCATACAACCTACAAAACCTAAAATCCTCAGTAAGCCATCACTTGTTTAGTAGACCAGACCTTAAATGGAATAGTTCTATGTTTTTCTCGCATTTCTCGTGTTCCAAATTTTCAAGTGTTACATTTTTCAAAAATTGTTTTGTGTCTTTATTGTTTTAATGGTAAGTCTGGCTTTCAGAAATATGCAGTAACATTTTGATGATACAACCGAACACAGATGTTTTTCCATAAACTCAACTATTTGGTCAACGTTCACAAAGGATCTATGGTGGAGAGCTTTCCGTGCCTGTGTCCTAGAGGAAATGTGAGAAAAACATAAACTAAGTTCTCTTTTTATATGAGAAAATTGTGGCCAGGACAATGATTGTTCCTGATCATACAAAAAAATTAATGGATTCTCTGTTATAATTAATATAAGCATTTAGTTACTTGGACTCCTCAAAGCAGAAAAGGATTGGACTCCTTAATATAATAATAGGACTTCAACACGGATTCGACATATATGATGGCTGGATTTAATCGGATTCTCATGAAATAGGCTTCGCTTTACTCGGACTTTCCTGTATTTCAAGAACCTTACTTGGACTACCCAATAGGATGACTTCACTTGCCATATCTATACAAGTTGCAAATAGGTAGGAAAATCCCAGTCATCATCAAGAAATGATGTCGCAGGGCTACAATATATATATAAATATATATATATGAGCTTATATATTATATTATATTATTCAAGTTACTTGTTCCACGAAGATTACTGACATTTAAAATGGATCTCAGCAAATAACATTTAATTGTAATTCATCAGTTAGAAAATTATTAAAATTGCCTATGCCTCACAGTTGGTTTGTTTTAATGAATAAATTCTGGGGGAAATCGAGAGCCTTAAAAAAAACAGCTTTAAATACAAGCTTTTGCTGATTATAATTAAATTATATATTTTCCCGAACATCTCTTAATTTCAGCTGTATCTTTAAGGTTCTTTTTAATTCCCTACGGTGTAAAAACCGCAAAAAACAATTACAAAATTGTTGGGCAATGGCTGGCCGGCTGACACATGACCCCTGAACCCCTTGACCAGCGACAACGAGCACATGAAAATGGAAAATTTTTCACAGACAGTTGGGTGCGTGTAAAAAATTTCACTTTTGATTTATGCGCGACGCGTGGAAAGGTGTTGCCTGGATAACTCTGTTTTTATTTTTTTTCCCCCACAATTTCTGTATCTTTTTTTTTTTTTTTTTTTGGGAGAACGTAGAAGCAATAATAAAATTGATGGAACGGATAGAAGTGGATATTGCAACATATTTGCATAGACAACCATTAGGACAACGAGCACCATTCAGCCAGTGAGCCACTCAGCCATGAATGTGGCTATTACACCGAATAGATTATGTTTGGCGATGCACGTTAGCCCGGCTGTCATAAAATTTTATCTGCCAAGTTAATTAAACCGGCAGTTAGCCGGCAGTGGGAACTATACTATCCTATCCTATCCTATCCCGGCTCCTGTTCATTTGCAGTTGAAAATTTAATTAGTTATTCCATTTGCGCCCCGCAGTCGCTTTTCATTGCCCAGCCAAAGCGAAAGAACGTTTCATTTTCCTACCTACCGCTACCTCTCTCTACAATTTTCCGGGCACGAAAAAGTGAAGGTGCAAAATATAAAAAAATGTCTGGTGGTTTCCTTCAGATCAAGAGAGTTTCCACACCTCGGCTTGGGAGGGAAATCACCAGCAGAATCGCATCAAGACTCACGCAAAGGCAATGGCCAGCGTCTCAAGTTGCCAGGCACGCGATACCACTTTTTTTTTGAGGTCAACTTACTACGATTATGACCTGTACTTGTTGAAAGAGGTTTCCACAACAAAAAAAAAAAAAAGTACCAGAAAAAACAGCTTAAAATGTGTAATGATTTTTTCGGGCATGCTCAACATACTTGCAATAATTTGCATGCAATTCTCGGATGGCATGCAATGGTTGCTTAACACGCAAGGCCTTATAATGGATTAATTACAGGGTAATGCGATCCCCGAAACGTCTGAAATTGAGTATTTGAGCTTTATGAAAATTCTAGTAGAAGTAAAAAAAAAAAAATACTTTTAAGTATTCTCTGTAGTTTATATATTTTTTTATAAATCGATTTATTAAAATAATAAATTTAGGCGATTTTCCATTCTACGATTCCATAATTTATCAATGTGCTTTTAAATCACACGAGCAATTAGCCGCTTCTATTTGTTGGATTACAAAAATCAAATGTGAGTTAAATATGATTCCAAAAGGCATTACATGCTTAGGCACTTTTGAGGGCTTGTTTGGCCAACATAAAACCTCAAGGAGGGCCCCGAGTATGGCACCTTTTTTTTAATGCCTGTGTAACCCCCAGACTTTGACCATTCCCAATAACATTAAATTCAAATGCTGGCGACAGGTGATTCAGATTCTTTTTTTTTTAACTTTCGACTTTGGGAACTTGCCCTCGTTTTCATCGATTGCATATTTTATGCTTCCATAACGACTCATTAATTCTATGGGAAATGAAGTCGTAAACAAGGCCGTCAAAACTGACCCGTTATTACACGAAATGGTGGAGAATGGAATATAAATAAATTGGTGCCATAAAAGCCATGTTTGTTGACATATTTAAATGATGTAAAAATTGAATAATAAAATGAACCAAAATGACCAATAATCCATTAAAGAAAATCGCTCATCAATGGAAGAGCAAACAAGCTTATTAAAAGGGGGCCTAATAAGCTAGGAAATTAGTATATATTTTATGAGAAATATTATATTTAGCTTTAAAATCATGATTTTAAAGTAATTATTTAATATAAAGCGTACCATTACCTTGAAGTACTTAGCATTGTTTTAATAAGCTGACTTTGTTTTTGACATTAAACCATATATCAAGTTTCACATTAAACCAAAATGCCTACAAATTTACAGCCCAAATTCCATAATTTTGGGTTGGCTCAATTATCAATTATAATTCAAGCTTCATTACAGTTCAGTCTTGCATTTAATTGGATTTCAGGAACAGAGCTTGGGTTATACACAAATCTCCGGAGGCGTTAAATCTATATATTCATTCCGTTGTAATTGAAATAATCATGCGAAAATTTGTCTAATTTGTGGTCTTGTTCCCTACATAATTTAGGCTACCGGGCGAAATCTCTGTCCGAGGCACAAATAAGCCAGTCAAGCGGCCATTTGCTGGTTCCATGCGCATTTTCTTCATCAATGATTAATTGTTTTGACAATGTTGCAGCCATGTACCAGCACCTCTCCTCGCCCTTTCTCCTGTCTGGCCCCCAGGCCTGGGGTCTCTGGTATCTGGTTCTCGATGTGGTGAAATATTCCGCGTGGCCTCCGTCGCTGGTCCATGTCACATTTGTGGCCTGGCACTGACGAATGTCCCCAAATTGATGTATGATTTTGGCAGCGATGCCAAAAACCTGCACCGGCTAGGGCAGTCTGTCTCCAGTTCCCCTTCTCTCCCGTTCTGGTGGAAGATTTAGTGCAGGGCTTTGGCTTTTGTGGAGCATTTTTGGTTAGATATGATATATCTCTGCTAGCAGTAAAGTTCCAGTGCGGAGTTTATGTAGCAGGGATTATTGATTTTTAAAATGTTAAGGCTTTAAATGGAACTAGAACTATTGATAATGGGATTATACTTTTCTTTATTCCCAAAAAATGTCACCCACAGGTAGTTCCTTTCACACTTTCCTGTTTTCCTTTAGTTAAATCTGCTTTAGAACAATTTCCTTTTAAATTAAACTTAAAAGTAAACAAAGTGGACTGAGTTTGGCTTTGGTGAAAGTCGTAAAACTTTCACTTGACCCTTGTCAAGCGGCTAGTGGGTGAAGGTATCGGGGTCGAGTGTTGTAATCAACAGCAAAATTGGCACCAGTCAACCGAACTCCTCCCCGGAAATACATTCTTACTCCTTCCCTTCTTGCCCCCCTGCAGTTCTGTTCTGTATCTGTGTCAGTGTCAGCATCGTTTACGCTTAACTTCCTGCAGGATCTCTCTGTTTTTCTGGGGGATGACTATCCTTGACCAAACCTATACTTGGCCTGAGTTAGAGGGTTGTTCTGGCTCTCTGCTGTCTCTGATAAGTCGCCAGGTTCAATAAATCGTGGCCTTAACCAAAAAAATATATGTATATAATATGTATAGTTAGTTGGCAGATAGTTGCTGCCACTGGGAATCTCCCATTTTGGCCATTTTAGCTCCATTGGCCATTTACTTTATCATTTGGCAACATAAATTAGGAACTAAACGGTTCAACTAAATGTAGACTAACGCACGTGTTTTGCATTTCATTAAATTATGCTAGTGCACAGGGGGAAATTATTGGGAGGAGAGGAAATAAGTAATGGAGAGTTTAAGTTAGAAAATAAATTAAATTATTTTTAATTTGAAATGCATGTTATCTATATTTTCTGCAACTATTGTGGACACTGACATTCATTATTGACAGACTTAAAAACTTATAGTTTTTAGGTAATACTTAATATATTTTAGATACACTTAGATACTCTTGGGCTTAAAAAATACTAGAGTTAATGGTCATTCTTTCTTAACCTTTCCTGAATTTCCTCATAAAATGTAACTAATATTTTTCCTCTCTGCTCTAAAGGGAAATGCTAATTAAGTGAAATGCAGAGTTGGCGCCACATGCCAAATATTTGCAACAGCTGACACCAGTGGGGGTCACTGGGAGTACGTGCTGGTTAATTAAGCGGCAATCCAAATGCATTACATGTCCTTTCCGCCCAGGTGCAATATCTATTAGAGAGACAGAGACAGGGACTGAAAGACTGAAGGCGAGAAAGGACCAACTCAAGCTGGAACAATTTACGTGACAAATATTTGAAATTATATATATTTTAAATGCATTAACGAACCTCTCTGTCCCTTTAAGCCATTTGTTAACTCCAAATCCCCGGGGTGGCCTGTCCAACTAACACAATTTTTCACACCTCCTGGGCAGCCCCTGTGTATAAGATCCTTATTTGTAAAATATATATATTGTATATGTATCCACCATTGACCGGGTCACCAGAGGGGCAAAAAATGTAGACATTTTCTTTAGAGCAAGTCATGCATTCCATTTCCTATTTACATTTATCTAACTCTCGCCAAAAAAAAGTAGGAAGGAAACTAAATTTGGGAAACTGAAGATTGTATACCCTTAAAATCAATCATAATTAAGCCAAAAAAAAAAAATGTTGAAAACATTTCTGTGTTGTTTTTTTTAGTTTTTTAGCTTAACAAATCTGCAAACAAAATTAAAAATGTAAGAAATTAAATTTTTATTGATTTTTGGATAATTTTAATAATTTTGAAATAATGTAAAATTTTGTTTGAGCCGTATATGTCTAGATCGACTCGGCTGTTGATGGTGCTTAAGAATATATTGCTTAATAGGTTCGGAAATGCTTCCTTTACTGAGTTGCAAGCCTCTGACTATAATTAGAATACCCTTTTTAGGGTATAAATATAAAAATATACAAAAATTGTTAGGGCAAAGAAACGGATTTAATGGAAAACGATGATGCGCCAGGGTTGTTGGCCCCGTCGCTGCGGCGCCTGGCAACCCTGGTCGGCGCCAAATACACCAAATTCCGCTCCGCATTGCGTTGCGTCCGTTTTTATTGCTTGTGATGGCTTAATTTATTTGTATATATATATTTAAAACAAAAAAAATAATTGTATATACAGGGTAGAAGAGAGTATGCTGGATTTAATTGAAATAGATAAATTATTATAGATTGTTTTGCAATATATTAATACAATATAAGATAATTTAGTTGATTTCAACTTGAAACATGAAAAGTTCTTCGAAGAAATATTTTCTAATATTTATTTAAGCCTAATTTAATTAGTTCTAAACTTGATTTATAGAAATATTAAAGTAACACTTACTTCCAGGACACTAAACCCTTCATATCCTCCAGTCTGAGCCTTTTTTGTTGCCTTTTTTTTCGGGTTTCGGCTTGGTTCTCTTTTGGAGCTGACCAAATGGTGCCAACTAGACGCGATGCGCCAGAAATTGTTAAACGTTTGCCAACTTCAATGTAAATTGGTGGCATTTTCCGGATAACGCCGCGTATGCGTGATTTGTTTTTAAGTCCGAAAAGCTAATATACCGAACAAGATGGGAAAACTAAAGCAAATAAACCAATTAAAAAACAAATATTGCTAAAGTAGTACACAATTTTTCAACCATTTAAATGATACTAAAAGAATTAAGCATTTGTTTGTATTTATTTAAATTTCAATGCACTTGCAATGCGAAATGAAAACGTTGAAAAAAAAAACTGTAACGAATCCACGTAACCATAAATCATTCAACTTAAATCCCTGTAACAAATTCGTATGCACGCAAATCAATTGTTCAATTGTTTTCCCGAAAAGGAAAATAAATAAAATATAAGCCCAATGCTGTTAGGGATACCACGGCAGGATATGGGTGAGCTGAGGGGAGGAGTGGAGGTAGGACATAGGGCGTAGGGACAACAAACAAGTTGGCGGCCATAAATAAATATCGCATAAGCCCAGAGACCAACATAGAATATAAATTTTCACTCTGCGAGTTCCCCTTCCCCTGTGTCTCTCTTTGTAATACAATCAACTTAATTTTGTAAAAATTCAATTTAAATAATGCCGCGTGGATCTATATAAAAATATATATTTTTTTTTGTCTGCGAATATCTATCTTTATTTGTGTTTCTGTGGCTGAGCGAATTCAATTGTCTGGATTTAGTTTTTAAACGGCAGATGGTTGCTGTTTTAAAAGGGTCTTAGGGTTTGTTGGTTTTTAATACCGGAAGAGTGGCAAAAAATATTTTATAAAACTATATATAAACTGATATATCAAAAAAATTAATTACATATCAGAATAATATTTTATTTACTTATAAAATTTAATAATGTTATTATAATCTCTATTTATTTCAAGCTTTTTTTTCTGTAGTGATTTTTTCAACAATTCCTTTCCCTTAGTAATTTCTCATTAATAACTCTCTTTATAATTTTTTGTATTAAATAATTTTCATCTGTGAAGGAAAACCTTCTTGCTCTGGCTATAATTAAATTGAATTTACTGCTTGAATAATTTTAATTTCCTTCGGCCACGATGCGCGTCCAGCGCCAAAAACTAATAAGACGCCAGAGACACGTACACGTACACCTCCTGAAGATGACGAGTGGGATTCCCAAATATATATATTCTTCCATATACATATTTGTTGCACCGTCAAATCTTCTGTCTGCCTTCTGCCACACATGTGTTGCAATCTCCTCGTGCCAGTTGGGGCAGAAGCGAACAAGTGCTGCGGAAATTACATCGAATGGGGAAAGATTGTGTACTTAAAGTCAGCAGTTTATATTTGTTGCAAGGGCTGAATGGCTTTAATTATTTCCTGTTGATTTATATCATTTATTTAAGAGCTTAAATACGATTTAATATGGCATTGTTCAATATTTATTGAATTACTTTAATATTTAAGCTAAGTATTAGGAACATTTATGTGAACTTTAATAGTAAAACGAAGTTATTCCCTTTATTCTTCCTTAAATTGCCTTTTAGTTACCTTTTCTTTCCTTAAATTTAAAATACTTTATAAAACTAAATTCTATTAACTAAAATTTAATTTATTGCTTCATTATTTGCTTCCGATATAGGATTTATCCCTCCCACCACGATCCTGCGTTGCAATTAGTTTTCCCCACAAACATTTTAATCAAATGACAAAAACCGAAAATAATTTATTTCGTGGCTCATAACTCTTTTAGCCTTCGAAACCGGAAAGCGGTTTATTAAATTTTATTTGCTCTGTCGCTGCAGAAACAGGCTCTTTGCCTTGGCAGCAGTTTGGCAAAAAAAAAAACTAATAGATTTTAAAAGCGGCCTGTCGCTGTCAGCCAGTCAGCAAGGAAATTCGGAGGGGAAAATGGCCGGAGGGGAAAAGCGAGTTAGGCGACGTGATAAACGCGGCGAAATAAATTGGTCAACTTGCCGTTTGGGTTAACGGGCAGTCAGTTTGTTGTGACAGCTGCAAGGCGATATGGCAAAGGAAAACTAAAAAATAAAACCACAACAGGTTGATCGATGAATTATATGCAAGAAATTAATTAATCACAGACATTCTGTCAGTGAAGGAAGCCTCTAAATAATACAACTTGAAGGGTGCTTAAAACAGGGTTATAAAAATGTAAGAAATATATTTTACAGAGCTAGTTTCTTATAAATTATCAACCACCCTTAATTCCCACAATAAACTAGTAAATAAAACCTTAAAGCAATAAAATAAAAACAGCATTAAAAGCACTTTCCCTGGCAAAACGAAGCCATCAATAAGTTCATTTAATACACATTACTCAGAGACTCCCTTTTCATTTTCCACTGTCTTTTCTTTCCGCCCACACATGTCTCTGTGGCTATTCTTGTGTAATTTGCCATTAAATCGTTGTCAAAGCACTTAATTGCCGGCCATAAATCTTAAAACGCAATTGCTTATCGTTCAGCCAGCAATTATAACGAAATCAAATGGTCTAGCGACAAGTTTTTCTGGGATTCCCCACACAATCTTGATGGCTGACAAGACTTTCTAGTATAGTATAGTATGTTCTTTGTTTTCAATTTGCCTTAAATTCCACTAAAGACAAACATCGCCACGCATTTGCCTTCTGCATTTGCATTTTATTTCCAATGGCTGCGTTTTGCAATTTCTTGGCAACTTTTTGCCCGCGTCCATTGTTTTCTCTTTTTTTTCGGAGGGACCAAGAGAGGGGCAATTTCACTTTTCAACTTTATTCAAGCGAAAAATTGAGGTGGAAAAGAAGGGGGGAAGGAAAAATCCTTCGTCTGGCATCTCTCAGCGGAGTAAAGGTGTAGAAACTAAAGGAGTTTTGAGGCTAGACAGGCGTTAAGAATACAAAGAAAACATGAAATATTAAAGAAGGTTTGAAGGGAAGGAATTGGAGGATGAAACTAGGACTTGGAGATTGCTCTAGGAAGGATATGTCTTCAGTAGAATTAAGTTTCGTCTAAACGGTATTTTCAATTAAAACTCCTCTTAAAGATATCTTAATCTCGATCTGATAACAATAAATTAACCTTGAAACCCTTTAGTTTTGTTTATATATTTCGTTTTGGTTTATTTACAAATCGATTTGTAGATTGTTTGAGGTCCGAAAAATCAGCCTCTATCGTCAGCACAGCAATCTAATTACATAAGCGTACTCTATATAAATCTACTTAAGCATAGTGTATAGTGGGGACACATCCATCTCCTCTTACAGCCGCTGAGTGTAGCTGATGCACCAGGCGAGCAGCAAGGTGAGACCCAGTCCGAGGCCAGACAGTGCCCCGGCGGAGCCCGTGAGCTCGGCGGTGTTGCAGCCATCCGTGGAGCACTTCTGGCAGTGATCCTCGTTATCCACCTCGCACTCCAGCTCGCTGGCACATCCTCGTCGCAGGAGGCCATTGTTGTACGAAGACACGCAGACATCATCCTGGGCATAAATGGGACACACGGCCTCGTGATTAGGATTCTTGGCACAATCCGGATTGGCGGTGGAGTTGCAGATGTGACATCGCCGGCGATTGCTGGGGAAGATCTGGTAGTTGCACCTGGCGCCGGAGCAGACAGCACAGCTTCCATTGGCCGTGCAGGCGGCACTGTCGGTGTTGCTCAGGACACTCTTGCAGCCGCGGATGGTGTGTCCATTCTCCAGACGGGTTATGCACTCGGAGTTGGGAGCATGGCAAGTAATGAAGGACATGACACTCGAGGGTTCCTGGGCGCACTCGAGCGACTTGCTGGAGTCACACGACAGACACTCGCCCTCGCCGGGCAGGCGGCTGAGGTCGTTGCACTCGCTGCCCTGGCAGGAGTACAGCTTGTTCTCCTCCTGCCACTCCTCCAGGCTGGAGCTGTTCTGGCTGCTGGCACAGCCCATCAGCTCGACGGCGCCATTGGTTCCGTACTTGGCAAAGCAATAGTCATCCGACCTGTAGGCCAGGCAGGCCTGGGACTTGCTGCTTGAGCAGCTGACATCCGCGCAGCTATGACAACTCAGCCTGTCGGCGGGATACGAGAAGGTATTGCAGCCGGCTCCCGAGCAGGTGGCACAGTTGTTTCCACTCTCGTCGGTGGTGCAGTCGCTGCGATCGTACAGCTCCTTGTCGTCCAGACAGGATCGCACCAGGGCCTCGCCATTCAGCGCCACCAGACACTGACCCTTGCAGTTGCGCTTGCCCAGACTCGTGTCGGTGGGATCCGTGATGCAGGTCTCGTTGCTCTCCGAATTGCAGAAGGTACAGCTCACAAACTCCGAGACGGCCCAGGCATCGTTGCACTCGTTGGACTTGCAGGTGAAGCACAGCTCCGGGTTCTTCCTGCAGTACCTATCCTCGTAGTCATCCACATCGTCCGAGCATCCCCTGCGGCGGACAGTGACGCCATCCTCGTCAAAGACAATCTTACAGTCCTGCTCCTTGTTCAGGGAGCATGTGACAGCAGGTCCCAGCGAGCTCAGGCAGTGCTCGCCCACGCAGGTGTGGCACTTCAGGGGGAGTGTCTGATAAATACCATGCCAATTATCATCCACACGATTGGCCAGGTCAATGGCATTGCACTCGCTGCCGGAGCAACTGCGGCAATTGCGGAAATCAGTGGAATCACACTCAACGCTGCTACTGCAGCCACGCGTGGTCACGTTGCCAGAGAGGAAGGTCTTGCAGGTCTCCGTCTCGCTGACCCAGGGACAGGCCAAGGCATAAGTGGGATCAGACTCACAGGTAGAGTCATCGGCGGAGGTGCAGGAGTAGCAAACTTGGCGATCGGCAGGGAAGACCTGTTGAAGGGTAAGATATTGTTTTCAAAATGGTTTTTCAGAGGATTTAAGGAGTAATTACCTCACGATTGCAGCCATCGGTGGAGCACACAGTGCAGTTAGCATCGTTACCCAGAAGGCAGGAGACAAATGGTGATTGATCCAGATCATACAGGCAACCACGCTGGGTGGAACCATCTGATGGGAAAGAGTTTTTACAGTTTAGTTGGAAATAATCCCTGAAAGAACCCCTTTCATCCACACTCACCATCTTCCAGCTTGGTGAAGCATCCCGTGTGCGGCATCTGGCTGCAAGTCTCGAAGCTGCCCACCGCCTGGGCATCCGTGGCACACGTGGGATCCTCTCGAGAATCACAAACGGCACAACGCACCGGCGTCTGCAGAGTGGGAACATTGCAGTTGGCGCCCTCGCAAACAGCAATGCGCTTTGTCTTCAGGATACTCTCCAAATCCTGGTTGCGGAAGGAGCTCAGGCAGCCCAGTTGCTTCAGGTTGTTGTCCTCATCGATCCACAGGAAGCAACTGTCCTGTTCCTTGTAGATCACACACTGCTGAGATTGTGGATCCTCGCAGTCATCGCCATCGCAGGTGTAGCAGCTCAGACGATCCGCTGGCAGGCTATCGGAATTGCAGGAAGCATCATTACAGGCGGAGCAGGTGGAGTCACTGCCGCTGGCGCAGGTCAGTTGATCCGCCTCTTCCTTGTCGTCCAAACAGGTGCGAATAAGATCCAGTCCGGTCGAGGTGCTGCCATACAGAGCAGTCATGCACTGGCCCTGGCACTGGCGAGTCCTGTGGCTGCTACTGGTGGGATTGGACACACAAGTGGAGTCCTTGTAAGAGTCGCAGTAGATGCAAGTCTTGTACTGACTCAAAGAAGTGGCATTGTTGCAGTTGTTCGACTTGCAGGTGGGGCAGCTGGCGGCATTGGAGCCGCAGTAGGTGGAGACCGATGGCTCTGCCTCGAGGTCATCCTGGCAGCCGCGCTGGATGACCACACCGTCGGCATTGAACACGGTCATACAGTCCTGCTCGTTGTTGTTCTGACACCTGACCGAGGGTATATCCGCCGCCTGGCAGGCTTCGGCGCCTTCGCAGGTGCGACAGGTCAGCGGCAGGTCCTGCCACTTGCCAGAGTTGTCGTCCGCCTTGGCGGCGAGATCGACCTCGTTGCAGCCATCGCCTTCGCAGTGGACACAGGTCTTGGCATTCGCCTCGCAGCTGAGCGAGGAGGAGCAGCCCCTGTAGGTGACGCCGTTGCGGTAGTTGGTCACGCACTGGTCATCCGCTTCGTACAGATAGCACACGGTGAGGCTATCGGGCGAGGAGTGGCAGCTGGCGTCCGTGTCCGAGTTGCACACGTGGCAGGAGCGACGGTTGGCGGGATACACCTGCTTGTTGCAGTCACTGCCCTGGCAGGAGGAGCAGCTGCTAGAGGTTCCATTGTAGCAGGACAGGAAGTCATCGTCCTCCAGGCTGGAGAGGCAACCCCTCTCGGTGCTGCCGTCGGACAAGACCCGGGAGTAGCACTCGGGGAAGCCGCCAAAGGCACAGTTCGTGGCACTGGTCACACTCGACGGGCTGATGGCACACGAGGCATCCGTGCGGGAGCTGCAGAGAGCACAGCTCTCGGTTTCGGGAATGGATTCCAGGGTATTGCAGTCGCCATCACTGCAGGTCAGCAGTCTCTTAGAGCGCTTCAACAGGTAGATGTCCTCGTGGCTCAGTTCACTCAGGCAGCCCAGCGAGGACACCGATCGCTCCTCGTCGAACTGGATGTAGCACTCGTCGTTCTCCCTGTAGTTCGCGCAGCTCTGGGCCTCCGGCTTCTGGCAACTATCGCCCTGGCAGACTAGGCAGCTCTGCCGGCTGGCCACCAAGTCCTCCGAGTTGCACTTGGCGCCCTCGCAGGTGGCACAGAACCGCTTGCTGCCCGCGGTACAGGCATCCCGATCCTCCTTCTCCAAGTCGTCGTAGCAATTGCGCACCAGAGCGTAGCTGGGATCCTCGGTCTCGCCGAACAGAGGCAGGAAGGCGGAGACACAGCGCTCGTGGCACTGCCGGGTCTTGGTGATCAAGGAGGGATCGTTCACGCAGTTCGCATCCTCGCTGGAGTCGCACACGATACACTGGACGTAGTTGTCCAGGGAGTCGGCGGTGTTGCAGCCGTTGGAGTTGCAGCGTGGGCAGGACCCGGGATTCTCATCGCAGTACGTGGAGGCGGCAAACACAGGCTCGGAGCAACCGCGCTGGCTCACGACTCCATCCTCACCGATGACGGTCACACAGTTGTCATAGCCCGAGCACGTGGTGAGGGTTCCTCCGCCTGAGGCACACGCAGTTCCAGTGCACTCAAGACACTGAATGGGCGTCGTTTGCCAGGCGCCTGGGAAGCCATCCTCGCCGAACTTCTCCAGGTTGACGGTGTTGCAGCCATCGCCAGAAGAGCACTCGCGGCAGGTGCGCGGATCCGAGGGATTCGAACAGCTCAGAGAGGAGCTGCAGCCTCGGTGGGTGATACCATCAACCAGGGTGGTCACACAGAACTCGTCCGTGGAGTAAATGGGGCACACGGTGCTGCTCAAGCTCGAGGGCGAGGCGGCACAGTTGACATCGGTGGCAGAGTCACACTGGTAGCACCTCCTGCGATCCGCTGGGAACACAGTCAACCCGTTGCAGCGATCTCCTGTGCAGGTCTCACAGAGCTCCCCTGCGCCCGTCTGGCACTCGTAGAAGTCATCGCCGCCCAGGCTGGACAGGCATCCCCTTATGGTACTGCCCCGGCCATCGATCTGGGTCACACAGGCCGTGTAGGGCAGCTTGGAGCAAATGTCGGTGGTGAGCAGCTGGTTGGGATTGGTGGCACAGCGTGAGTCCTCCAGGGAGTTGCAGGTCAGACAGGTATTGGGATCGGGCGTCGAGCTCTGAGTGTTGCAGTTTTGTCCCGAGCAAAGGAGAATCCGCTGCCGGGCAAGCAGCTCCTTGATCACCTGCGTCTCAAAGTCACTGGCACAGCCCATGGCCACCAGGCTGTTGTCATCGTAGGCGATGTAGCACTGATCCTCTTCCCTGTAGGCCAGGCACTTGGAGCTTATTACATCTATGCACTCGGAATCGGTGCAGATATAGCACTCCTGTGGGTTCTCAATCACATCGTTGTCATTGCACAAGGATCCGGTGCAGGCGGTGCAATTGGCATGAGTTCCTGCAGCGCACGAGGTGCGCTCCGCCTCGTTCAGATCGTCCAGGCAGCCGCGAGTGGGCAGGAGGGCCGAGTCCCAGGAGGAGCTGCGCGGATACAGGCCCGTCATGCACTGACCCAGGCACTTCCTGGTCGTTGTAGGCTTCTCCCAGGCACAGCTTGAATTTTCCTCGGCATCGCAGAAGTAGCAATCCACAAAGTCATCCAGGGACAGAGCACTGTTGCAGCCATCCGACTTGCACTGAACACAATTATCCTGGTTGGCGTCACAGTAATCGGCGTTGGCCAACTGGACGGCGTCACTGCATCCGCGGGCCACCACCTGACCCTCGGCATTGAAGACGGTGGAGCAGGTCTGCTTGTTGTTACCCTCGCACTTGGTGGGTTCGCCACTAACCGCGGCACAGCTGGCAGCATCGTTGCAGACATAACAGCTCAGGGGCAGATCGGTCCACTTGCCGGGCTCGCCCACATACGAGGACGAGAGATCCACGACGTTACAGTCGGCGCCGGAGCAGACACGGCAGTTGCCGGGCTGAGAGGCATCGCAGTTCAGCTCCGACTGACAGCCTCGACGAGTGCGGCCCTTGGACAGGCTGGTGACGCAGACATCGCCCTCGGAGTAGATGCGACAGTAGCTGGAGTAGCTGGAGGGGTCCGAGACACAATCGGCATCGTTGGCGGAATCGCAGCGCAGGCAGGTCAGCCAGTCCGAGGGATACACCACGTTGTTGCAATTGTTCTCGCTGCAAACAGTGCAGTTGGTGCTGTCGGAGCTGGAGCACTCATCGAAGAGGGCGTCATCCGTGTCCATGAGACAGCCACGCTGCAGGACGCCATCTAGAAGGAGTTTAAGGTGAGTCAATAATTAGGAAACAATCTAGATCTAGGTCTCACCTTCGTTCAGGTAGGTGTAGCAATCCGGATAAATGTAGTGCTGGCAAACAGCAGACGTAATCCCTACGCCGCCCACGCAGGAGTCACTATATGTGGAGTTACAGACGTTGCAGGCATAACCATTCAAGTGAAGCTTATCCTTGGTGTTGCAATCATCTCCGGAGCAGAAATATAGATCCCGGCGGTTGGCCACAAGGAAGGTATCCGCCAAATCACTGGCACAGCCCATGGCCTCTACGCTCAGATCGCCAACATGGATGTAGCACTGATCATTGGAACGGTGACCCAAACAAAGCTGACTGCCCAGGGTTTCACAGGTGGCATCCTCGCAGAAGTTGCAGCTGAGACGATCCTCTGGGACATCAGCCTTGTTGCAAGAGGCGCCCGTGCAGGAGACGCAGTTCTCCAAGGTGCCCGCTGCACAAGCCAGCCTGTCATCGTACTCCAGATCATCGAGGCAACCACGGGCCAGATCCAGCACGGGATTCGCCTCCGAACGGTTGCGGGGATAGAGACCGGTGAAGCAGCTGCCCTGACAGGACAAAGTACGAGTGACATCTGCCACTTTGCGGACACACTCCGGTCCGTCGCTGGCATCGCACATCAGACAGTCCACATAGGTACTCAGCTCCCTGGCATTGTTGCAGCCCGACGACTTGCAGAACTTGCAGTTGCCGGAGTTCTCGTCGCAGTACTGCAGCAGCTCCTCATCCTCGTAGAGGGTATCCGAGCAGCCTCGCAGGACCACCAGGCCGGACTCGTCAAAAACTGTGGCGCAGTTCTGGGCGTCATTTCCCACACACTTTCTCAGGGTGCCCACGCTGGCGCCCTGGCAGTCGGTGCCGTTGCAGGTGTAACAGTTGACGGGGGGCGTGACCCAGTTCTTGGGATACCCAATATTGGAGCTCAGGAGATCCGCAACATTGCAGTTGTCCTTGCCGGAGCACATGCGGCAGTGTTGCTTGTCCGAATCGTCGCAGGTGAACTCCCGCTGGCAGCCACGATAGGTTTCGCCGTCCACCAACTTGGCACTGCAGCCCTCGTTCTCCAGATAATAGAGACACGGCTCGGCGGCATCCGGGGCGGATGAGCAAGTGGGATCGGTGAGGGAGTTACAGCGCTGGCATTGACGCCGATCGGCGGGATAGATGTCCACGTTGCAGTGGTCACCCTCGCACACCTGACAGAGTCCAGTGCCAGCGAGGCAGGCGGTCAACTGGGCACGGGGCAAGCTGCTCAGACAGCCACGCTGGGTGATGCCATCTAGAAAAGGGGATAGCAAGGAATAAGGTTAGGTCTTCTTCGAAGAAGGATTTCACAAAGATAGAAGTACTCACTTGTCACACGCATCATACAGCTGGTGTAGGGCAAAACTCCGCAGGTTCCGATCAAAGTGATTTTGCTGGGATCCGTCACACAGTTGGGATCCTCGGAGGAGTCGCAGGCAATGCACTTGGTGGGCTTGATCGTTTCGAGCAGTTCGAAGCTGTTGCAGTTGGTTGTGTTGCAGAACAGCAGCTGGTGGAAGTGATCCTCCACGTACTCATCATCCAGATCGGACAGGCAGCCCATGTTCTGGACGTCGCCGTCGTCGTCAAACCGAATGTAGCAACTATCCTCGACGTTGTATTCAGTGCACTGGCTGGGAGACGCGTCCTCACAGTCATCACTGCCGGAGCATTGGTAGCAGCTCAGTCGCTCCTCCTCGAAGCTTTCCACATTGCAGTTGGGCCCGGAGCAAGCCATACATCTTTCATCGGTGCCGGCAATGCAGGTCTCCTGATCCGCCGGATCCTTGTCATCCAAGCAGCCTCGCACGGTGTCGTATATGTTCAGGAGGGTTCTCTTGCGGAGAGCTGTCATACACTGGCCATTGCACAGGCGATGGGTTTTGACATTTTCCGGATTCGACTCGCAGTCCGCGTTATCGCGATCGCAGTAGATGCATTCGTTGTAATTGTCCAGGGAACGGGCAGTGTTGCACTCGTTGGAGTTGCAGTTGAAGCAGTTGGCGCTGTTGCCATCGCAATAGGTGCTCCAGGATTGCTCCACCACCTGGCTGCAACCCTTGGCGGTCACGGAACCCTCGGCATTGAAGACGGTCACACAATAATCCGTGTTGCTGGCACAGGTTGAGGTGGTGGGAGAGGCGCAGGCGGTGGTGTCATTGCAAGTCTCACAGCTGAGGGGCAGGTTCTGACCCCACAGTCCTGGCTGACCATCTTCCAACCTCTTGAGATTGACTGTATTGCAATCGGCTCCCTCACACCTCTGGCACTTTCGGGAACTGCTAGAGTCACACACCAAGGAGGCACTGCAGCCACGCAGGGTGTTGCCCTCGATATCGATGCTGGTGATGCACTGCTGTGTGCTGGTATGGAGCAGGCAAAGGGCAGCGGCTGAGGGTGAAGCCTCGCAGCTGGGATCTTTGCTGGAATCACAGATCTGGCAGCTCAAGCGGTCAGCGGGTTGAAGCTAGAAAGATACAACCTGATTAATATATATCTCCATCAAATAACCAAAGCAAACCCACCTTCTGGTTGCAGTTCTCTCCCGTGCACCTCAGGCACTTGGTCGTATCGCTTCCCCGCAGACAGTCCAGATACTCCTCATCCTCTAAGCTGGTTAAGCAGCCCCGCTCGGTGTGTCCATTGTCCAGGATCCTGGAGTAGCAGTCGCTGTTCACCTGACTGTCGCACTGGGTCACAGTGAGCACATCCTCGGGCGCCACGGCACAGTCATCATCTGTGCGGGAACTGCACAGCGTGCAGGACTGAGGCTTGGCCAGAGCAGATTCCACATTGCAGTTGTCGCCGGAGCAGTACCACAGCTGCTTGTTGGTCTCCATGAAGGTGACATCGCTCACATTGTACTGACTGAGGCAGCCCATCTCGTATATGTTGCCGGAATTATCAAACTCGATAAAGCAGCTCTCGGTATTATCGCCCGAGGGTACGGCTCGGCAGGTCTTGGACTGGGGACTAGAGCAATCTCCCTTGCAGGAATAACAGCTACCGCGAACGCCCAGGTCCACGGTATTACAACTGGCTGAGCTGCAGGCCACACAGTTCTCCAGGGTGCCGTCGGAGCAGGCCTCGCGATCATCCAGATCCAGGTCATCGATGCAAGTGCGCACCAGCTCCAGGGGAGCTCCCACCTCAGTGTTCGTGGGATACAGGGCAGTGATGCACTGCTGGTTGCACTTCTTCTTCTCGGTCACGAGTTCAATGTCAAAGACACAATTGTCATCGCTTTGGGCATCGCAAATGACACATTCCAGCAGACTTTCGGTGGACTTCAGGGAGTTGCAGCCATGCGACCTGCACTGGTAGCAGTTGTCTCCATTTTCTGAACAGTCTGCCTCCAGGTTGTCGCTGCAACCACGCTGGATCACAGCTCCATTGGCATTAAAAATGGCCACACAGCTCTGGGCATCGTTATTCAGGCACTTGCGCAGAGCTCCAGCTCCCGCAGAGCACTCTTCGAGGGTGGAGCACTCGTAGCAGTTAATGGGACCCGAATGCCAGTTGTGGACAAAGGCATCTGAAAGTAACAAAAGTTAGGGAAATGTTGTAAATTGCATTCCTTAGATGAACGTAAGGTCACACTGGCCTATCTGTGTAGAAAGAAGGTCTCATTACCTGCTTCTCTCAGACATTTGGTTACTCTATTTAATATAGTAAGCCAGAAGCTCGAGTTTTACCTTAAAGAACTTTGAATTTTGATCCTCCCTAGGTTATACCTGGTATAAACCCATACTTAATGGCACCATGCGACTCTCGTTACGTATTAAAGACTGTTTTTTATGGGGCAACCAATCGGCAATCGATTTTGGCTTTATTTATGACCATCGCTGTCCGTTGGCTGCCGTTACCGCATTGTCGCGATCTTTTCGACTCGTAATCTCGGGCTAATAAATTAATAATTGTTTTGTGGTGGGCCCATAAAAAATTGGGTAATTCAATGCCGATCGCAAGCGGTTTAATCTATACGGAGAAGCGTGTTTAGCCACAAAGTAATGGTGAAAAAGGGAAAGTGGGAAAGAGTACCAAGGAGTGCAGGTTTCACTTATATAACTGAAGACAGTTGTTTATTATGAGTACCTAAAGGACATTAAACAAGGAAATTGAATGATACATTTTTTTAATATATTAAAAGGATTTGTTTAACTGACATTAAGAGGTTCTCGATGTTCCTAAAATATTTTTATCCTAAAGGAATTGTATTTATAATAAATGAATTTCTACAATTATCAAGATGATCATGGTTTTTTAAACCAAACCGAAGTCCAAACACAGCTCGCAATCTTTTCCATATAATCCACTTTCCACTTAATCCACATAAATCAAGATTCGTAGATTTCTCAAGCACTTGAAAAATCTGATTGTGACTCAAAGTGCTTTGCCATTTGCAGCTAAGATAAAAAATGTATACTTTGTACCAGGAAATTGTAACCAATATTATTAGTTACACATTTATGTCTCATCATGAAGTGGACTTTATTTATTGCGCAGATAAAGCTTTAGTATGACGGCTATACTATAAATGTTAGTTGCTAAAAACATGATTCATAAATGTCGGCAATCGTTTGACGGACATGCATTTCCTGCATTTTTTCTGTCCGATTAGGGGAATAACACGCGCAGATAATATTTTCCAGAGATTAGATAGGTCTTTTTCCATTTTATTTATATTTATTTTGAGGTGTTAATTGTTCTTGGGATTTTCACAACTTTAATTTTTTTAATGTATCTTTTTTTTTTTGGTTTATATAAGGGAAGGTTCAATGAGCGAATAAGTCAAAAAATATGAGGAATCAATATTTTTTTTAGAAGCCTTAACATCTTTTTATTAATTTACTGAAATAATTTCACTTTTATTTTATTATTATTACACTTTTTCGTACTATGTATGTCTTGGTTCGATGGCAAGAAGTTTAACGTTCATTCAGAATTACACAAATTGGTTTATATAACTTTTCCAAGACATCACACTTTATGTAGTATATATTTTCACTGTTCTCTTTCAATGATCCTTTATGATTTCAGCTTCAGAATGACCGTATTTTCGGTTAAATTTCACTTTCACTATTATCCTTTATCCTTGACTTTATTGGCAACACCTACCACTCGATGGGCTTAGCACGAGAAGTAGCAAGGCTACTCCTGCTGCGATTGATTTCATGATCGCTTTCCAGGGCCACTTCAGGCCGTCGACAAGTCGCGCGCTATTCCGTATTAGCCACAAAAATGGATTCGGGCAACTAATTTTTAGCTGGCCAATGTGAGGCCTTTTATAGATTTAGGTCCCGGCGATCGATCGATCGATTGATATGTCGTCCTATCGGCGCTGTTTGATTATGGGATCTATATTAGGGGCCCATATTGCGCGCGGCCTGTTGCCATAGCTCGCCTATGGCCGATAAAGCGCTGTTATTTATAACCGATAGAGGGGAATTAACATAAAAAAAGGCACCAACAACTACCCTATTGGCCGAGAGATAAGCCGGCCATAATCAGGCGAAAAATGTAGGCGCTGTGAACACGTTTACACGCCGCGATAACAGGACAGAATATATGTTGGCTGATTGGGGGTAGGGTTTCAGCCTTGTTTGTTCAACTATTGTTAATTGCATTGCGTTTTTTTGCACTCCACAAAATATAGTATCTTTGAAGGCAAAAACGCTTAAAGCTTGGTTCATCGATAACCTATTGGTTACAGTTAATCGATAGTTGGTTTGGAAATATATCATCCAGATGGCGCCTTTATTGGATCGTGGCTGTAAATCAAATGTGTAGTTGCTGGGACTCGGAAAACCCCAGATAGAGGCCTTCCTAAGAACTTAATCTCCTAACGTATATTGCTCACGTTTATGAGCCCTTATTGGACTTTAGGCCAAGCTATTGGATAATGTCATGAAATGGGAAAAAGTGAGGCAGACTAAATAAATAAAATTGTAGAATGACTCATTGTATTCTTTTATTTTATTACTCATTAGATTTTCGATTATTCCCTGATATGGGAATAACCCAATTATTTAATAATCTTTTTTAATCTTAATCAAAACACAAAATTAAGCATGAAATCAGACTTGAATTAAAGTAGATCTTATTTCACAATTCCCCAATCATTCCTATTAAATATGATGATTATATAAATAGGTTCTCTTATCGTCTCATGGATTTTCGTCATATACTCCAAAGCTTATCTGGCTTTAATCTATGACATAAAACCACCAACATAAGCACCCAAGTTGATTGGAATTGAAGGCGGCATATTTATGGTCATATCATAAAAATTAGTTTAACAATAGTCCGTACATAGATTAGGAGTTTTTGGAGAAGGTCGTGGGAATTAGAAACTAAAAAACCAAAGCGAAATTATTTATTAAGATTATAAACGCCAAGTGCCAACTGAGCAAAGATCAGCACTATGGAAACTTGCAATCTGAAAGCCGAATTGGGTTTAGTTGTTGGGGGGATCTCTGTGGTTGTTGAAGTGGTTGGTGTAACTGTTGTTGGAGTAGTTGGTGAGACTGTTGTTGGTGTTGTTGGAGAGCTTGTGGAGGTACTCGTAGAAGAACTAGTGGAAGAACTTGTTGAGGAACTGGACTCTGTCGAACCAGATGAACTTGTTGTTGAATCGGTTGTTGGGGAATCATCCTCCTTAACAATCTGATCATTGCAGTGAGGTTGCTCCAAGGGGTCACACAAATGACAGTTCCTATCAGCCAGACATTTAACCTGATCCAAAAGAGTTAAAGAGCATCCTCTTTTCACAAGATCTCCCACGATACTCGAATAGCAGAAACTTCTGCCCGTTCTGGCTATTGAACAAGTTTTGGCTTTTAAAAGTTCAGGAGCTTCAGAACATTGGGTGTCCTTAAAGAAAGCATAAATGAAATAAAAAATAATAAAATATATATATTGAATAATTACCTCAGTACTATTACACTGAAGACAGCCAGCTCGCTTGGAGCCCACATTGTTGCATTTATTTAAAACACAAATTTCACAGTCAACTCCTGTTTCTTTGCCGCCTTTCCCACACTTTTCCCGCCAACTATCCTCTAGACTTTCCAAACATCCTTGGGCCTGGATAACTCCTCCTTGAAAAACACTGACACAGGCATCCAAGCGATCCGAGCACGCTTCCTCACCACTATAGTTACTCCTCTGGCAATTAATGCCTCGACAATAGATACATTTTTCCACTGCCAGGACATGGCTGCCCGCGAACAATACGAGCGCCAACAAAAGAGGTAAAATATTAGTGATTGACATTGGGAGAAGGCAAGTTTAGCATTGAAAGGGTCTCAGTCGCTGGCCAGCGCTTTATATAAATTCTGGTCAAGAGAGCCCTCTCAGATATTCCATCATCGATAGCCGATGGTCTTGAGTGTGTAAACAAACATGTTAAGTGATTCTCCTTTCGTGTTCTCCTTCGTAATTGCATAAACAATATTGTTGTCTTTGCGGGGTTCCTTAAGCCCAATTGCACTCAAGTGGCTGTGGTCTTGCGGGGCAGCTTATAGAACTTATAGTTCCTTAGTCCCAAGCAAATAAAAACAAGTTTACAACGTTAATGGAACTTTTTTGGCCATTAAGCGGTTATCTCCAGCGATTAGACAAGTTACTCGGACAATGGCTTAGAAGGAATGTCGTTGAGCGATAATAATTAAGGGGTTTCGGTGAAGGTTAAAGGTCTTGAACGGACTTTGGGGAATTTTAAGTACTTAGAGGTGATTTAAAAATGGATAATTTTTATTGAAAAAGAGCATTAAATACTTATAATTATAATTACTATCATTATCATTAGTTCAGTTTACTATTTATCTGCTCATCATTTTTAAGAGCATATATCACACACACAAAGAATAAAGGCTTTGCATTTTTCGATTTAAGTGATTTTTTATTGTATTTATTTAAACAATAATATCCAATGCTTCAATAAAATAAAGATTTTAATTTGTAGCTACTTTATTTATTAAAGATATACCTCATTATAAAAATATACCATTGAAATAATCTTAAGTCTTTGCTAACTTTATTCAATTTATTTATATATACTGGTGAAACCTTTAATGAATTCAGAACAATTTTATAAATACTCAAAGTGCTTGGTTTTTTTTTTAAGATTCCTATAATTTGTTCATTTATTATTTTAATTTTATTAACATTTTTCATATATATTTTCAATTTAACATTAAAGTTATCTCAGAAAGCGAATGAAACGATTTCCAGCGCTGGAACTCTCCTCAATGTTGGCCGCATTGCAGTTCCTTATATCTCCGGAGGAGCACAAAAGGCAGTTGGCATCATTGAGGCAGGTTTGCTGATCGGTTTCGGTGGTGGAGCAACCCCTCACAATGGATCCGCCCGAGGACTTGACATAGCAATACGAATTGGGAGCTGTGGGGGCAGCACAGCGAGTGGCCTCCAAGGTGGCAGCATTCGAGGCGCAATTCGAGTCCTTTAGAAAAATTATAAAAATTATATATTATAAATTATAAAATATTACAAAAGATAAACAATACCTTGCTGGAATCACACTGAATGCAGGCATACTTGGCCGATCCCACATTATTGCATTTATCCGTGTTGCATTTGTAGCAGGAGCGATTATCGTTGCATTTGGAACGCAGGGCATAGGGAATTTCCAAGGAGCAACCCTTGAACACAACCTTGGCTGCAATGTTTAGAGAGCTCTTTAAGTAGCTTATTTACTCAAAATGTAATCTCTGACTCACCCTCATCGTAGATGGCCACACAATAGTCCAAGGAATCCACACAGGTTTGCGTCTTGGCCAGACTCACCCGCTGGCAGTTGGATCCCTCGCAGCTGTGGCAGGTGGTCGCCTTATTGGCCGCCACATTGGCCGCCAGGAATACCAGCAGCAGCGCACTCGCAATTGTTTGGGCCTTCATTTTGGTTTGGTTTCGACTGTCGGGCAATTGGCCAATGCGATCGGCTTTTATACCGCCAACCACTTCAAATGCTCCACTGAAGAGTCCTCGAGTGCGGTTTCTGTCCGTGTGTGTGTGCCGCTTTGCGATTGTGTGTGCGTTTGTTCGTGGAAATGGCCAAACACTTGAGAACCTTTCATGAAGAACTTACAGTCGAGGACAGTCTAATATGTACGAAAACGGAAAAAGTTTAATTTCATTGGTGAGTTAAAAATTACAACTTTCTTCCGGTATTGAGTTTGTTGTTAAATCTGTTGTAGAATTTGTTGTTCAAGCTTTTGTTTAATCCGGTTTTGGTGTTTTTTTTTTAACTCTTTTGTTAAACACGTAAATAGAAATGTATTGTGAAAACTTGTTGTTTAATTTATTGTAGAATTCCTTGGAATGTCTGTGGTTTCTTAAGGTGTGCCTGAATATATTTTTGATATTTTTTATCAACAACAATATTATTTTATTGGAAATTTAGTAATTGCGGTATCCTCATCCTTAAAAGTACTATAAGTTTATTAAGTAAAATGAAGTATAGTAAATTCTACAATATATCTTCAAAGTTTTGTGAGCTTTTATTTTTGACCCAAGCCAAACTAATTTTATAAAAGTTATTATTTTTCTCACCCCCACTGTATTTTGCAACCATTTTTAAAGTGCCCTCTAAAATAAACTGATGGCCAAAACATTCCCCTGTGATTGAACTGTGGTGTTATTCCAACAATCACATGCTCACTTAATGTTAAACAAAAAATGTAGATAAAGTAAAAAACCATATATTAGTGATTGATAAATGGTTTCATTTATTTGTAAACATTCAAAAACAAAAACTATTTTAGCAAATTAAGCATTATCAAGGCAATGAAGGCCAATCCCAAACTGCTGACCAAGTGTCCTTGGCCACTCTTGGAGTCGGTATCCAAATCGAAATTATTGCAGGCAGCAGAATCACTAGAGTCCTCCGGCAGACACAGTGAACATTTCTCATCATCCAGGCAGGACTTCTGCTCACTCAGTAAGAGGGAACAGCCGCGTTCCAGGGAGGAGCCGACGACCTTTACATAGCAGTAGGAGTTGGCCGAAGTGGGAAGGCTGCACTGTTTGGCAGTTAAGGAGGCAGAGGAACCCTTGTTACAATCGGCGGTCTGAAGGGCAAGGAATAACATGTTAATTACCGAAAATTTTAAGGATAATATAGCGGTAAGGATACCCACCTCGGAACCACTGCATTGAATGCATTTAAAGTCCCGACGACCTAGAGTATTGCACAATTGGCCACTACATTTCTGGCACTGAATGTCCTTGGCCGCACACTTGGCCTTGCCATCCAGAGAAATCTGAGAGAAACAACCCCGTTCGCTGACAGCAACTAAAGTTAAAGAATTTAATTATAAATTATTTATTTAAACTTTATAAAATCCTATACTTACAATCATTATAAATGGTCACACAGACATCCAGTTTATCGGGGCAGCTTATGGTGGCATTCTGCCTTGTTGTCCTCAGACAGTTGATGCCCTCGCAGCTATAACATTTAGGGGTTTCCACAGCATTCCTAATCTCTGGCACAACTTCTGCACTTATAAGCTGAGAAGCCAGCAAAAAAGTCAACAAATGAAGCAGCATTTTCCACTTAGAGCCTCCTTTAGCTTTGGTCAACCGAACACAACTGAAACTTGACTGCAAATAACTTTGAAAAAATCGAAAAAACACCCCACGACACTTGAGAAAAATTCACATTAATCAAGAGTCAACAAAATGATAACAAAATTACAATGCAGTACTTAGCCTCAAGATGTTTCCCTATAGATTAGTAGTATTTTTTTTTTTGCTAAACTTATATCACACGGAATAAATACGCTTTGTTTGCTTACCGATTGAAGGGCCTTATCTCTGGCTTAGATAGTTCCGAGTGACTCACTTGCCCCGTGATACTTGCTAATTAAGAATTATTTATTAACATTTGTTTTGATTTGTATTGATATTCTTTTTCGGGGGTTTTCTTATCGAACGTTTTTGTGAGTTTTTAATTCCGCCCAAACGTCTTTCAATGGCTAATAGGCGGTCATTGGAGAATTTATTTGTCCATGACTTATCGGCCAACTTATCAGTGAGTTATTGCAATCAATTTTTATGACACACTGGCTCACAATCGAAGTGTGCAAAAGATATGACCGATGGCCGACATTTGTGCGTCTTTCACTGAGTGAACTACAGTTTTGACTGTCTTTTATTTATGGTTTAAAATTTTTTAAACTTAAATATTATATTAAATTTTACTGAAAATACTTACAGCTTTAAGGCTAAGGTCAAGCCTTGGTTGACCAAGCCACAGCCTGTACTTATTTGCATACATTTCCCAAAGATTTTCTTTCGTTTTTTTCTTCGCCAGCAACACGAGGAGATTACGTTACAAAATCCGGAACAGAAAAAATAAGTTTTTGGTTGGGGAAAATGCTCCTGTCCCAGGCAAAAGGAAACGAAAATAATACAAACATAACAAAGAAATATGCAAAGCAGATGAATTGGGAAATAACCACAAAAAAATCAGAAAAATGAAAACGCAGGAAAACGGAAGAAAACTGAAATTGGTAGCTTACACACAGGACTTGAGCGAATGCGAAAACTTTTTAGCCCTGGTAATAGAAAAAGGCCAAAATGACACAGAAATGAAAATGAGAGTGGAACAGCATTTTTCTGGGGTATAAATATGGATGGTTTTTATTCAGTAAATCCCCTTAAAAGTAAATAAAATATTAAAAAAAAAATTAAGAAAAAAATTATTCAATTTTCAATGTAAATTTAAAAATTTTTTTAATGAGCTCAGGAGCTAAGTTGTAAAATGTATTCATTTAAGGTTTCAATTTGTTCATGATATTTAATGACCTCGTTTTTCTTGTTCTCTTAATGTTAATCCTATTAATATTTCAAGCTTACTGAAAATAGTTTAACTTAACTAGTTTTCTTCTGAAAGCTACAAGTTTCACTTCGCTTCTTGAAAGTTTTCGTTCTAACTCAATTTTATAACACAATTTTTACCTTACTATTTTGTACAATTTAATCGAATTTGTTCAACTTTTCTGAACACTTTCTTCATGCTTTCCCTGTAATCTTCTCAGGAATGCGTAGGAAGCGTCCACTGGGTGCGTCAAGTACGACTTCGTTCTCTCTTTCCACGCAGCTGATCCTCTCCACACGCGCCATGCTTAGATACTCCTGGCCGCCGCTGACCACGAACTGGAACTCATCCAGGCCGGCACAGGCGGCGCC